>JAVCKV010569224.1:0-10215 GCA_032274145.1 Herpochondria borealis | reverse complement strand
GCATCTCGCGATTAGTTTGACCTTAAATGTAGTAAGCGTTCTACCTCCATTTTTCGCCTGAGGTTGCTCAGTGGTTTCGACAGCTCGATGGTGATGTAAAGGACCGCGGTTTGAATCCTCGTTGGTAGTATTCTGTGCATCAAAAACACCTTGTGAGCTGCGGCTGCCATCTGCAGTCCGCTGTTGATAAATTATTTTCTATCAATCAAGAAAGAACTAGGTAGCTCGGCTGAACTCGAGTAGAGGTTCACACGGTATTTAGTTCTGGTTTCAAGTCTGGTTTTTTAATGTTTTTAATGACCTAATATGAGGTAATTGGTCCTGTATACACTAGCGCGAGACTACCAGATCAGAGAAGGATGTGATATCCTGACAGCAAGCGAGTGACGCGCTGCAAGTTGCGCGGATCGGCGATCAGTGGGGTGGTGAGAAGTTGGGTGCGCACGCTCCAAGACAGGGAGTTGAAGAAGCGACCCAGCCCAGCTGCGGATAATCCGGAGGCATTGAAGCGCAAAAGACGCTGGATCGGGGTGAGGAGCCAGCCTAGAAATTCGATGTCACGCTACAGGGCCTGTGCTTGGCCTGGTGCTTTAAAATACATGATTTCGGTAGTGGCGTCTAACGAAACGTCTTGGCGAGATGGTTGAAGTGTTGCTGAGGGCTTTCCTTGAGTGGGTCTGTCCTCAATGTTCGGGAACGCGCGATAAATACTAAAGCATGCAAGTATCAGGACAATTTTCCGTCTAAAATGTGTGTGCCAACTGCATCCGATTGATATGCAGGATTCAGACGGACACTTGGAACATTCGGAAATTGTTAGGTATTTAGATGTTATATGAGAAGAAAAGTTTCAGAATGTAGGTAGAGGCGCTGAGCTTCGTTACGTCTATTTCGACAGATTTTTACAAAACTTTACTGTCATTTTCTTCGTAAATAGCACAACAGAAAGGCGAGCTATAAATATGGGGAAATATGTCATATGAGTATTTTGCGAGGTCATTATGTACTTTTAATCGTCGAAAATGAAGGGGAATTGTTGAGTGCGCGACAAATAGGTGTAGAAAATCGGGGTATTATTCGAGATCTACCGTTCACAGGAATCTAATTTGTGCTTATTTTTGGGTGGTAAAGGGCAAACACTATTTGTGTACTCTGCGTCTTAGAACACCAGCATTGGTTCTGTTCCAAAACATCTATTCCCTATCCACATGGCCGTTCGTAATTGGACATTGCCAAATATTTATATTATTGTACAAAACGGTATGCGGACCTGCGCAGTGGTTCTGTTCTACTTCTGTTCCATTTTATTTTGTGCGTCACACTTCTCTATCGCCCAGAATTTTCCATCTCCACGATGGATGAACTAGTCAACAAAGGAGGTGACGATGACCTCCACAACTTGGTTCAAGACCTCCTTCAATCAGACTCATATGATGAAGATCTCCAACCAACCACCAGGTACAAGTGAACCTCGTACCTTCGCTTGAAGCGGCTTGCACTCAGAGGTTTGAAGGATCGATAATTTGAGATCCAAGGAGTACTACTTCTGTTTGCTTTTTTGCTGCAACGAAACTAAACGCAGCCAATGAAATTGCGTTTCCAAGAAAGTAGAACACGGCGCATGTTGTTCCATATTTGAAGAATATGGAACAGACTTTCCCTCTGCGCTATAATATCTGGAACAAAGCCGGACCACTGCACGAAAAATTCTATGCTAAATTACTATCCACTGCGCATGAATGGATTACAGTAGGTATTTGCTGTTTTGGAACAGAAGTACTGCTGGTGCTCTTATAGTCATTGATTGGCCGAGGACATATCCTTTCTTTTTGGTAGTTTTTAGCAAGGGATAAGTTCCTGATGCCATATACGTAATCACTAGGCCCATTGCAGATTTGCGGTCTTTTGGGGAAAATGAGGAAGTGTATAATTGGTAGTGCAGTTTTACCATACTTTTAGTTCATCGGAAAAGTATAGTTGTTCTAAAAATTTACGGGCCTTTCTAATGTGCATAGACGCATGGGTATAACATGAAACCATCGCCGTCACAGGATTCCTCACTGTACTAGAAAATTACCTCGGCCGGTCATCCCTCAGCGTGCAGCCTCGTCTTCCGCGCCTGCTTTTACCGCTCCTCTACCTCAAATTCACGGTCACTCCATTCACACATACGCTCAGAAAACATTCCCTCCGTTTCAGATATCAGCTGATAATCCAAGGCTGCGCGCTCGCACTTACGCCTCTCAGGCCTTTCCACTGTCCTGTCGCCGCTCTCCGCGTACCATGGCACCTTCGATGCACACAATCGCCACGGAACAGGCCTGTTTGCAGAAGCCTTGAAAGTACGCGACATACTCTCTCGCCGCAGTGGTGAGAATCGACCTCTTTCAAGGCACTCATCTATTCTTTGACAGAGTGTCGCGTCAGGCTCACGAAGCAAAGTCTCTGGATCGCTGCATTCCCGTCTGCGATAAAAAGACACGGTCGTAGAGCTTTCCGTTTCGGCCCAGCAGCACGGCTTTTTCCCACTCTCGGCCAATGGTGACGATGTGCTACACGCAGCAATGCTCTAGTGCGACAGGAAAGGTCGACGAGTCGGACTGCGCTGTGGCCCGCGTCGGTCCCGCGATGGCCACTATCGACCTGCTCACCATTGGCTTCACTGCCTCAAAAATCCTCCGTCTCAAATGAAAACCACCGTCACCTTTTCGCGCAGCTCCACACCGTCCTGCTCCCGCACGACTTCCGCAATTATAAATTCACGGGCCGGTGCGACGACCCTTCCGGCATAGCTCTGCTCGACGTGCGTGCGCCGTGAAAGTGCCTACGGAGTGAAAACTGTCGAACCTCATCGAGTCGCACGAGCCGGTCGGCGTTCGCGCAGAAAATCGGACTGCCTACGGAAGTACTTACCGAACCTGGGGGAATCCATGATGGTTGCGATTGGAACGGAAAAATTAGTACGAGGCCGTCTGGTATCCAGTCTTGGTATGCGCGCGACGCGGTGATTGGCGAGACGTATGTGGAAGTTGCAGAGTTTTGTTCGTCTACGGGAGGGTGGTTGCCATTGCAATATACCGTGGAAATCGTGCTTCATGTTCGACCTAGACGCAAAGGAAGGACTCTTTTTAATGTTGGAGTAGTACGCAACGGTTTAGTGACACTGCAGTTATTCAACAATGAAAGCTTCCCAAATTTTCCGTATGGAAAGGCCGTGCGTCCTGCTATCTTTAATATCAACGGGGTCATAAATGTCGCTATCATCGCCTTGCTTTTGCGACTGGTTATTGTGAAACTCAACGTTGTTCTTAACTAAAGTGATGTCGGACGTTGCACCCTTTGCGTGGTCCGTTATTTTGATTGAAATTCCAGATGGTAGCACGTAAACCTCTGACTTTTACCCATTAAAATTGTGGTTATTTCAAAAATTCTCCTTACTAACATCCCACTGTGTCCTGGGTCTCGCCGCTTGCTGCAACACGATATCGGTTGCATACAATGTCTGTGAGAAGTTATCAAGACCTTTTGTTTTTCTCACTCTTTTCTGTCTTGACTGCATATATTTTTTCACGCTTGAGGAAAGATTTTGAAAGTAGAGGTTCACAAACGGTGAGGGTCTTCACAATGATCCTTTTGAATGAGAATGTCTCGCGTTTAAAAACCTCCTCTAGTTAGTCTCAATGTTTGTTATTTTTTAGCACCCACGACAGCATGAGAAACAAGTCTTTCGGGGAGTCTTTGTATTTTCGACCCCTTCCATCGCGGAAAATAGGAACGAAGCTCTCTTAAATACGTCCGATATTTCGTTGAAGTCGTTGATGTTGAAATTTTTGCATACACATGCGGCACGATCCCCGCGGTATTTATGTTCTCGAATATTTCTGCAGAGTGATATTCTTCGCCATCATCATCACTGTTTGGGGGAGATAATAAGTTGATTTAATCATTATTTCCGCCTCACCTCCTTGATGCGCAGCGTGCATCGCGGCGAGTATTTCTACCACTTTTTGGACGCCAGTGTCCTCTCCGTTGTCAGACATATTGGTTGTAGGTCTGTTTTTTTCTGTTGTGTTTAGTTCTTTTCTGAGTTCTTCATACTTTCACCTTTCGAATTTGTACCTTTTTGTAGTCTACAATGCCTCTGGAGCATCTTTACTTTTAATTAAAGCTATACAATCGTTTATTGACGCGAAGAGAACAAAAAGCTCATACTCCAGTATTATTGTTCCACCACGGATGAGAAGATTTTTACCAAACAGGAACTGTTTCTATTCTGCCTTTATGCATGGTTGCGTTTTTCTGGAGCAGAAAATTAATAATCGGGCTTCATTATTTTTTTTCAAAGAGTTTAATCGAGTTCTCGAACCTGGAGACATACATTAATTTTTATATGCCTTTTTGTTTAATTTATCACTTCTAATTTAATCATTTTCAATTTTTCCATTCGTTGCACACGATGAAGCTTACATTATGTAACTGTGCAAGAGGAGAGAAATTTGACAACGGAATTTCCTTACGCCCTATCATCAAAAACCAATTATCTGTAAGAAAACCATCCTACACGACAAAAGTACAGTAACGTTAAATGAATGTACATAATACAAAAAGAGATTGACTAAATTACTTAACTAAACCGGAAAGGCGAAGTAAAACAGAAATTTATAGAGCAACACAGTAATTATATCGGAACATCACATAAAAATATTGTATGCGCTACCTGTACATTGAAAAATAAATGTTTTTAAGTGAATAGGAAAACGCGTACCGTGTTTTGAAGTGAAAGTAAGTTCATTTATTAATTAAAATTATAACTGTTTCTGTTCCCACAAAACGTAATGCAAAATAATCCCACTTAATGACTGTTGGCTCAACTAAAATCTACTTGATTAATATTTAGGGAATGGATACTTTTATTCAAGAACATATAGTACAGAAATATATTGGAACCATACAAAACAAACGCGCAATGTTAATAATTCTATCATGGATAGTTTTAAGTGAAATCATGACATCAATAATTAGTAGTGTGTTTGTAGAACCCTCTTATTGTTCAGTTTAAATAATAAACTATTCCAACTGGAACAAAAGAAACATCTAATGCTTTGTAGCATGCCTCTTGGTATATAGCTGAGAGGTGTCGAGTTAGATTCTCGTCAATGTTTTTCTAAGTAAATTCGGTCATTTTGATTATCCATATTGGAGGATCAAAATCGTGTGCGGGTCAAAGTTCGTATCATTCGCCGCGTAATAAACATGTTAGGGTAACCTAGACGACAAAAAGTCTCTTACTATTTAGTGAAAGATTTAAATTCTTTTCACGAATTCAGCTATCGCTATGAGAAAATGGGAATTGTTATATTACTATTTTTTAATTTGAAAGTTGGAGGTAATTGAATACTATCTTACTATCAGAAAACGAACAAACCAATTATCTCAAATATGTACAAATATTAATTTTAAACTATAATACTTACTTCTACTTGTCTTTTTGGTCTTTTTTATTATGTCCTTTTTTCTTTTCTGAATTTTCCTTTTTGGGTTTTCAGAAAAAGTTGAATTTTAACTTTAAGTTGGAAGGGTATATGGAAAAATTGTTTTGGAAACGTACTTCAGTTGTCTTTATTTCCAGTATCGTGGGATAATGAGCCGAATTAATGGTGCATGTTTGAAGAAAAAAAACTTCCATGCTGGTGTTGGGAACCTCCTTCCAATCGTTGCTTACGGCGCTGACGCTACGCAATTGGGTCATTTCGCAGTCTTTCAGCCTTCTTCGTACCAATGTCTATCCGACGATTAAAACAAAGATAATAGTAATATGTTCATTACGTCGAAGAGGGTTCATAATTCAAATATCAGAAATTGAACCCGCGCTGTAATACCACGCGGGGCTGGCTCGACGTCAGCAGAAGACCGAGAACGGCAGGATGGAAAGAGGTGTATCGGGAGACCACTCGCCAGCTGGCTAGAAAGCAGAGCCGAGTGGTGTGTGTGCGCTCACACAGCTACACATGCTCATACGCCCAGCGAGGACGTGAGCCAAACGACCAGGATCTTGCGCTTCTCAAACCGATATAAATCAAGGTGAGCTTTCATTTCTAAAGTCGAGCAACTTTGGGCTTCCCCTTCTCCGTCTGGTATCTCCGCTTCGGTTTCCTTTGCAAAGCAAGCTCTGCTGTGAGCTCTTCGCCTCTGACCCGCGTTTCGGCGCTTTATACTAGCCTACCAGCGCTGATCCTTCTGTAAGCAGGCCCGCGCTACAGCGCTTGTTCTGGTCACCCATTCTGACGGGGTCCGGAAATGCGGCCCACGGGCATGGTAACTCTGCACTTTTTCTACTGTCTTCCTTCAAGAAGAGTCGCTTCTCAAGACTTTCCTTTGTATCCCCCAACCCGCTTGTGTTCTGCCGAGACTCGGCCGTGTTAATTCATCGCACCGACTTGTACTCGTCACCGCACTTCCGTGCTTGTTACCCCACTTCTCTCCAGTGTTTCCACCGCTTGAACGGTTAGAAATTCTGGGACCGCACTTACGCGCTACTCTACCGCTCATCTGAGCCACCTGGAAATTAGGCTTCGAACCGCTCGTCAGAAACCTGGTGCGGGACGTCGACCTTTAGGTGTGTGGTTGTTGTTCCGCGCTCCCGCGCTCTTCGAAGCAAGGGTTTGCACGAAACCATGGCTCATGGCAACCACGTGCTACAGAAGGCACTCTAAATGGTGTGTCTGTAGTCGAAAGACGAAAAAATTGCCGCATTCACTGTTTTCGGGGTCAGTTATACATTGAGTGCAACGCACATTTCAATTCATTTAATTCCCAAAATGCATATAATTGGTTTTCGAAAGTCACCAAAACAATGGCTTGTACCTACATAGGACGCACAAGTCTGGTAAGAGTAGTATATTTATACAGAAGAACAAGAATGGTCTCTCCATCGCCTTCTTCTATGGCGTCAAACATATTTCCAGTATCGTTGCAGAAATTTGAAGTATTCGAAAAATGGCCATAAACTCCAAGAACATAGTAAAAAAGAGAAAAGAAAATCTGTGGGTCGACTGGAAACTAAAAGCTCACGTCTATGGCTTTGAAAAGAAACATGAGCTCGTCAATAAATGTACCAAGGAAGTACACATCATCTCTCACATAAACTTCCCTGTAGTAGAAGGGAAGGCACACGTGAATCATTTTCCATGCTGCAGTGTTCTTCTCAGAATAGCTGGCGTTGAAGTTCTGAAGCCACAGCTGCAAGGACTGTCCAACAACTTCAATCGCCAAGTAGTTGGAATTCAGTTGGTTATGTTCAATATTTTCTTTGCAGGTGAATAAAACGGTTGGTTTTGGTATGAAAAGGATTTCTTGAGAATAAAAACGGAACAAGACGGGATTTGAGGAGAGGTTAGGAAATTTCAGAGGAGATGATGGATAGTCAGAGGGGCTGAGAGGAGGTGATAGGAGGTGAGGAGAGATGGATAATACAAATATAAACTAGAAAGGACCTGCCCTATTAACTTTTGAATATGTCTGTGCTACAGAAAAAATTGTGATACAATTCAAATTTCTAAAATATCTGCATTGAAGTACTCAAAGGATCTTTTCATGTTCTTATAAATTTTTGCTTTTTTCTTTTGTTCCAACTTTTTCGATGTAACGTTGGATCTCAAGATTTCTGATAATATGAAGTACAAAATAGTTTATAACAATTTCCAATATTTAGTGTTTGAGAACTCTTTCGATGGAGTTCAATTTGAACATTCTTTACATATTCATCATTCAAGGCATGTATCGGTTCAAGAGCGTATTTTCAATTTTATGAGGGCATCGCCAATTTCCTTGGCCATACACACTTCTTTCCTTGTCATTTGAAGCACAACCGTTATTTTTTTGGAAGAGAGATGTAATATAATTCAATAAATGCAGTTCTAATCTAAATTTGTTGCGTTTTTCGATTTTAATTGATTTTTCTACATTACTACGTATTTATTACTCGATTGTGCAATTTACTGGTTCCTTAAAGTGATCATTTCGATTAGTTAAATTTTGAAGCGTATTAATTTGGTAAAGGTTTTCCCAAGCACGATTCATAAGTAAACTTTGTTCGTCTCCTAGTTAACGGTCTCGTGTGTAATCTGACTTTGTTACATTTTTATGTCCAGTGCGCCTTTCTTAACGGAGGTACCGAAAAAGAAATCTACATCCAACTAACGCGGAACTTGCCCTCTCCTTACGGAAATTCGTGTAAAAAATTCTCAAAGAAATCTATGGGTTAAAACAGGCTCACTACCAATGTCATGCACGCCTGACAAAAGATCTCAAACAAAGAAGGATTCACTGAGATTCGAATTGCGCCGTTAGTATCCAAGAAATAACAATGGAACTAAATGTCCTTGATCGTTGTCTACGTCGACGACCTTCTAATTGCAGCCTCAACTGTGGAGGGGCTGAACAGCCTAACAGAAATGTTCAAGAGGTACTATAATATAGGTGTTCTTGGCGAGGCAGATTGGTTTCTTGGCATGAGTATCGGATGGAAAAAGGCCTTCAACTGGATCACTGCAATTGGAGCTGTCTCAGCACCAGATGACCCGCCAGTTTTTGGAGGACGTGAACTGTTCTATGGAAAAGTCGGTCCGATAAAAAATGGTGGTCAATTTCTACAGCACACTCGAAGTGGATGCTGATCCAACTCCCTTGGATGTCAATCGATACCAGGAGATCGTCGGTTCATTGCTGTAATTTGCGTTGAAAAATAGACCGGACCTTAATGCGCCATATCCATCCTCGCCTGTCAGACATCCAGTCGTACAGAGGCATCCTGGAATTCATTGCAATACAGTGGACGATAAGGCTACTGTACATCGCTTTCGTTCGATGAGTCAAACCTTGCCGGATGGACCGTGACACATGGGGTCCAGATCTGGCCGATGTAGGTCACCTCGCTGTACGCAGCTGTATTACCCTTGTCATGTGCAGTTGCTGGGGACTGCTTCCCCCGCTGTATCCAGCTGTTTCCCCTTTTTTGTCACAGAGTGGCGGAGTGGCGGAGTCGTGACGGAATTTCGAGCTTCGTGTGTCCCGCGTACGTTTAAGGGGCGGTGTAGTACGGGCATAAGGGGCCGGCGCACCCTCGAAGGTGGAATCGTACACGTTTGAACCACCCATGGCACACGAACTCCAGTGCCACTCCGCCACTTTGCCATTCTGTGGCGCGGGTGGCACAGCGTACAGTAAGCCTTGAGTGGTCCGCCACTTCGCCACTCTCCCACTCTGGGTGCTACGTTGGCTGATTGGCCGGGCCCGGTCGACTTACTGATGGTTGGTGAGGTCATAATATTGGGTTGTGCATAGGGCTAGTTGTTCTATCGAGGTCGTCTAGTTTAAGGCATCTAGCAAAACGATGTCTACTGTAATGTCTCTGTGTGGTTAGTTTTAGCATGTTTTGCCTCTTGGGCCGTTTTTTGCCAGGAGCTCGGCCTTGGGCGCGGCCCCAGACGCTATATAAGCGGCCTGGGTCGCGCCAAGGTTGGGAGGAGCGACCATAAAGAAAGTACCTGTGATGCAATACTCTCCCGCGTTAATTGATGCGACATGTTAGAGTCAATTTTCGCGATCCTGGGGCATGCAAATCAGCCCCAATTTCTACCCTTGCGAGTTTCGTGAAAATTACCAACAAGACGCATTGCTGGCATATGACTGCCACCGCAATTCGCCTCGGTGCAAATCAACCTTGACTTCTACGCTTACGCGTTTGGAGTAATATCCTACACGTGGCACTGCGGACACCAGTCCGCCAGTGCCACGCATCTCATCGGTGCTCTGCCTCAATATCTATTGAGGTGCAATCCGAGTAATCGGAGGCGGAGGTGCAAGGGCACTGAAGAGCAAGCCTTCTACACGCTCCATTTTCGCTTATGCGTTCACGCGCACGACGTCGGACGACATCGGCAGTTCGGCAGGGTGCCGGAACAGCATGCCCGCCCTCCCGGGCGGGCTGAGCTGCTCGTCCGGCAATGCGACGCAAGTCGCACCGGGACCCCGCCCCGAGCGGTGTCCGTAAGCCGGTTAACCGGCACTTTCCCCCCGCTCCGAAGAGTAGTACAGTAGTTCCATTTTTACTCGTTAAAGTAGTATTTAGGACGGCTTAAGCCGTCAAACCTCTCAACCCGAGAGGGTAGCTCGTCAAGGGGCGACTCACCAACTTTTGGAGCAGGACAATAAACA
>JAVCKV010569213.1:0-10217 GCA_032274145.1 Herpochondria borealis | reverse complement strand
AGAGGAGGGTTCCCTTGTGGCCATATCGAAGGCCTCCAGGCGATCATCCTTGTATGGTCTCATTCTGGCATTCGGGGCTGCTCAGATCTTTGCAAGACTCATGTATCGAACCATGGGAGGGGGCGATGGCGAAGATGCTCGTCATGTGGCGTCGCAGGTCATTTTAGCATTTGCACCAATCTCTCTTGGCGTTCACTGCCTCATTTTAGTTTGTATGTATCTCAAGACATCAAATGCGCTCGGTTGGTCCATCATCCCACTTTGGTTTCTCGCTCGGGACATCTTTGCCATGCGTCAATGGCGCACCACTGCCTCTACAGCTGGGGGTAGGCAAGCTTTCTTTCAGGCTCTTTGCAATATGGCGTTGGATATTCTCTCGCGATCCCTGCGGCGCTCCAGTTTCTATCGAATGGTTGGAGCACTTGTGGGTGTTCAGCTGTGTGTTATCTGGTGGTGGCGATCTGCCTTACTTGGTGCCCTTAGACATGGCAGCACCTTTTGGCTGATTGTCGTGCTAATTTCGGGCAAGTGGGCCTCGAGTGTGGTCGCTCGCCTTCTTGGTCTCGTAGCTTCGGGGGGTGTAACAAACTGGTTTGTGCAGCAAACGCTGGTGATGGAAGAAATGGAACGGCAAGAGGCTGAGCACAATAGAAGTGATGAAGACAGCCACGCTCGTGATATGACCGTGCCTGAAGAATATCGAGCAGCTGACGCGTCTGTGTATCGCCGTGTGGAGTTGGACGATGGAATTGACGACGACTACACAGAAGAAGATGGAAAACAATCGAATGCAACAATGGCAAGTATGTGGTCGGAAACCTCCAACTCCACAGTCTTGTCGTTGTTAAGAACGGCCGTGTTTGTCTCGTTTGGCTCCGTTGCACAATGCGGGCTCCTTGGTGGCCTTGCGCAGTTTGTATGGAGTGTTGTGCGTAATGCCGACGCGATGACGAACGCTGTCTCACAGCGGTTCCCATCCTCGTCTAGAGCGGGGTTCCGGGGCATGCAAATTGGGCAAGACAGCGTCGAACACGGCCTTGGGATGTGCTACAAAATTTGTGGTCGCTTGAATGTTTCCGCGCGCTCGTTTGTACGTAGCCACACAGACCTGGCTCTCTGTCAGGTAGCCGCTTACTACAAGTCCTACCAACGAGCTGCTTTGGATGTCTCAATTCTTGTGGACGGATCAGGCATGGAACCTATTGTTCATGATGATGTCACTGTACGTATCCGGCTCGTCTATGGATAGAATGCCCAATTCCAGTCTTCGCTAACACTTTGCTGCTGTCGTTGGGGTAGACTCACATGTGTGCATGTGTTTGTGGATCAATATCAGGTGCAATCGTACTGCTAATGGGTCTCATTCTGGACCACCACAGACGCTCAGACAAGCTAACCGATGTGACGATTGTACAAAGCTCTCTTCTCACATTTCTTTTGTGCTATACGCTCCTCTTCACGGTGATGGAACCATTACGAGCCAGTATCAAAGCAATATATGTTTGCTTTGCGCAGTATCCTCGAAGTTTAAGCCGCACGTACCCGCTGATCTTTCACCGTTTATCCAGGATCTCCGAAGCCAATCTGGTCTAGAGCGACTAAAAATTACTTGAGCACGTTCTTTCATTTTGTCTATCTCACATTTCTACACTATTTTGGCGACGATGACACGAATTCGGAACCACCCTCTCATCAAGGAACAGTCGTCTTCTCTCTAGAACGTCATTTTCGACGCTGCCGATGAACTATCTTCGGTAGAAGCCTTGGCAATTTCTTCCGAAGTAACATCTTTGGACTGTGACCTTCTCTTCAGGAATCGCAAGGGACTTGGTTGCCCTTTGCGTCCTACTGAAGGCGTCTTTTCACGTTTTCGAGCCGGAGAGGCCATCCTGCTCATTGAGAAACGGGAGCTGCCGCTGTCACCTGTCGGTGGTTTCGGGGCTGGTCGAGGGAGCTGGGGAGTGGGTACCACAACAGCAGCCTTTTCCTCGATATCTTTAACTTGCTTGCGCAAGCGAGTCACCTCCTGGTGCAGTGCAGTCGATGTCTCCTGGTCTGATCTCGTCGACTCGTCGACTTTCTCCAGTCGGGTGCGGAGCTTGAGATTCTCTTCTTGTAGGGTCGAGTTTCTCCATTTGAGATTTTCAAGTCGCTCTTTGTAATCATCAAGCTTTGCATTGCTCTGATTTGTGACTTCCCTCACCGCTGGAGGTTGTTCCATGTGCTTCAGCTGCTCCTTGAGCTTCGTTGCCTCGGCCTTGTGATCCAGGCGCGATTCCTCCAGCGTCATTTTCAATGACGTGATCTCACGTTCCTGCCTCTGCGCTTTGGAAGATGTGTCGATCATTTCTTGCTGCATCTCCTCAATTTCGGCTCTCCTACTGAGACTTGTGCGCTCCATACTGCTCTGCAGTTGATCCATTTCAGCTCGCATACTCTCCACAAGCTGTTCCTGCGCTCCCAGTGTTTGCTCAAGGGCATAGATCTTAGTGTTCTTCAACTGCATTTTTGCTTCGAATTCGTCTCTTACATCCTTGTTTTCTCGTTCCAGAGCGTCGAGGTGCTTCTTCATGTCTTCGTTACTTTCAGAAGTGACCGCCTTGGCATCCGCCAGGTCCTTACGAAGACCATCAATCGTGACATCTTTGTCCAGCTTCAACAACGACATCTTTCGTTCATACGAATCGACTATTCTCTGTTCGAGGGCCTCTTTTTCTGTATTCGCATCTTCAAGCTGCTGTTTGATTGAATCAATCTTGTTCTTGTCTGACTCGACTTCCCCTAGCTGGCGTCTAAGTGCGCCAACTTCCTCCTCGAGCTTGACCTTCTCGTGGTCGTTCTTTGCCATCTCATCGATGCTTCTCTGCTCCTCGAGTTTTATTTGGAGTTCCTTGCTCGCCTTCTGTGAGTCTTCCAGCATCTTCGATTTCTCAAACAACTCTTTACTCAGCTTTTTAATCTCCACTTCCAGTAGCTCAAGTCTGTCATTGTTTTCAAGTCTCTTGATAGTGGCATCCCGCTCCCTCAGCTTCTCTTCCATTGCCTCTACCGTTGAGTTTCGCTGCCGTCTCATCGAATCGAGCTGCAGATTTGCTTTCCTCTCAGCTTCCTCCTTCTCCAGTTGAACTGCCTCTAATTGGCGTTTCATTTCTGCGTCTTCGCGAGCAGATGATCCAACCTTGTTCTTCATCTGTGCCAGGGCGTGATTTGCCTGTTCAAGTTCAGCTCGAAGGTCCATAGCCTCGTTAGCGGTTGCCTTTGTTTCCCGAAGTTGCTTCCTCATATCTCGCAGTTCGGAGCGCTGTGTGTTGTTGGCTTCTTGTAACTCATCAAGTTCCGCTTGCAGGTCTTCTACTCGATTCGCGCTAACTGCACGAGAAGACGCTTTCCTCTTGAGCGTCGATACTTCTCGTTCCATAGATGCAATTCTCGAGTCTCGTTCTTCAACTGCGGATCGGAGAGACTCCATTTCCTCGTCTTGCTCGATAATCTGACCAGCGAATATCTCACTCTCTTTCTGAAGCCGGCGAACTTCCGCCCAGCTTGGCCCAGCGAAATTCTTCGCATCATTGCTCCGCCCTTCGTTTTCGGTTTTAAGTGACGAGTTTTCTGTCTTCAGGGCTGCAACTTGCTGCTCGAGCGCCATCGACTGTTTCACTAGAGTTGCGATGGCTGAATCTCTCTCCTGGAGTTTCTCTTGATGATCTGAGAGAGGGGAAAGAGCTCTGCCCGATACGTCTGAATTCATTCGATCCTGCAAGCGCCTGTTCTCTGCCTCGAGTTCGACAAGCTTCCTTTCCAGCGAAGACGCACTGTGCACCAACCGATTCTCGACAGCCTTGCTGGCGTCGAGCGATGTATTTAAGCGTTCAATTTCATCAAGATACTCAGCCTCGCGTCGTCGTCGAACCGCTTCCAGTTCAGGGGTTGAAGAACCTCCAGATTTCGAGTTTTCTAACTTCTTTTTCAGCAGTTCGACTTCCGCTTTCATTGTTGAAACCTTCTGCTCCTGAGTGACAGAAGACTTGACCAAAGCGGAGATAGTGGTGTCTCGATCCTCCAGCTTCTCCCTAAGCTTCCTCTTGTTTTCAACCACTTCTTGCCGAGCCGCGTGGAGTGATTTGCGAAGTTTCTCCTCCGAATCTTTGACTGTCGACAGCTGTTGACGCAGAACAGGGTCACCCCCTCTGGCGTCGATAGCATTCATGGATCTTGATTTCGTCTCGCGTGTAATCGCTGCCTCTTTTTCTCTGAGCTCGCCCTTCAGCTTGTCAATTTCCGCCGCAAATTCGTTATGTTGGCTGGCAGATTCTCGTAGTTTTCTCAACTCTGCTTCCTTTTGCAGCAGTTGAGCGTTCATTTTTCTCTCCAATTCTTCTTTCTGACCCTGCGATGAAGCGATCTCTTTCTTAAGCTTTGTGTCTGAGAGAGTCTTCTCGTCGTCAAGCGCAACAAGGGCGATTTGCGCTTCTCGCAGCTGTTTCTTAGCTCTCTCGGAACTCGCCTTCTTCAATTCGAAAACTCTGATTTGTTCCCTAAGAGCTTCCATCTCTCCAGAGGATCCCTCTTTCAATGCTTCTACCTCATGTTGAGCTTGACGAAGCTCAGTTTTCGTTCTTTCAATTTCCAATGTCTTCTGCTTCACCTCACTGCGCAGAGTTTGTGTTTCTGTAGTATTTCCTG
Source organism: Herpochondria borealis (assembly GCA_032274145.1). Taxonomy (NCBI): domain Eukaryota; phylum Rhodophyta; class Florideophyceae; order Ceramiales; family Ceramiaceae; genus Herpochondria; species Herpochondria borealis. The sequence continues at coordinate 5,534 of JAVCKV010569213.1, read as the reverse complement.
AGAGTTGCTGGGTCTTCCGTTTGTGCGACTCTTCGACACTCTTCAGACGCTCGTTGAATTCAGTTTCAATATCGTCCTTTTCCTTGGCAGCCTTGGTAACAATATCTCGGAGTCGTTGCTCGGTTCTCGTTTCGGTCTGACTAAGGTTCTGACGCCACTCTTCGAGGGAGCGTCGAGCCTGGTCTCGAGCATCTTCGGCAGATGAAAGCTTGCTTTCCAGATCGTCCCGACTTGAAGTTAACTCATGCACTTCTTTCTGAAGGGTATCTATCTGCCTAGTGAACTTCTGTGAAACCATGGTCATATCCGCCCGAACTTCTTCACATTCGTTCCTCGACTCCTCCAACTGCTGCTCGAGATGTTTCGAGCGTTTTTGATCTGATGAAGCGGCTCCATTTTTGGATTCCTTTAACATACTGGACACGTTGTCAAGCTCCTCTCGCAGAGATTCGACCTCCGTGTTCTTCTCCAGAAGCGCCTCGTCCTTCTCATCAAGCTCTCTCTCCGCATCATCTACGTCGGATTTCAGACCGTCTATGTCTCGTTGAAGCGACTGGTTGAGAACACGCAAGTCGTCGGCTTCTTCCTTGCGATACTTGTCGCCAGTATGGGCCTCAGCTTTGATTTCACCCATCTCAACGGTCATCTCTGCGACCTGTCTAGAGTATTTCTCGATATCGTCCCTCAGCGATGAGATTGTCTTGTCTCTGTCAGCGAGCTCGTTCCTGAGCTGCTGGGAAGCGTTGCCCCCACCGTTCTGACAAGCATCAACCTTTCTCAGCAGCTCGGCTTCTCGGTCTTCGTGCTCTTTTATTGCACGTTTCCTCTCATTCTCCAGACTGGCCAACGAGCTTTGCGTTTCGTGCAATCGAGCCTTCGTTTCAGTCAAAGCCTCCTTTGCCTCCTCTAACTGTTTCCAGTTCTGCATGACACTGACACCGCCGTCTCGTGGTGACTGCGCCTCGGAACGTAGCAGTTCCATTTGTCGCTCCATTTCCTTCTTTTCCACAGACCACTTATCCACTTCGTCTCGCTTATCGAATTCTGCATCTTCGATCTCGTGCTGAAGCTGGTATAGCTGGTTCTTTAGGTCTGCAATCGCGTGCCTCTGAAAGGTAGTTTCCTCCTTGAGTTTTCCCAGCTGGCCGTCACGCTCACGAATCCTGTTCTCTGCAGAGAGTACTCGGGATTCCAAGGTGGTCACCTGCTTGTCCTTGACAGCAAGAGATTTCTGTAGCGTCTCTTCTTTCTCGTTGAACTGCATGGTTAACTTGTTGACTTGGTTCATGAATTCAGCTTCCATGTCTGCAGTCCTGGCCGACAACTTGGAGTTGCTCGCCTTGAGCTCCTTGATCACTTGTAGAGTTGATTTCCCGTGTCCAGAATCATTGTGACTTGATCTCTCCAACGCATCCTGCGATGGAACACGTTCAACTCTTGGAAGTCCAACAGGGGAGCTAGGCGCAGATCCATAGGAGAGGCTCCTGGTGGGAGTTGATGGTCGTGGCGCCATGCCGAACCAGCTGTTGCTCATCTTGCTATGGTCTATGGTCTATGGTTGATTACGATTAACAATAGTGCAGTGGAGTCGCGGCGTTGGATTGAAAATTTCCTTGCTTGTATTGTCTCGACTGACTCTTTCACATGCATCCAACCCCTGAAATCGGTCAAGAAAGGAAGAACAAAAGGAGAGTCAAAATTTGCGGCAATGATCCGTTGGGAATCAATCTCATGTCATCGTGCGCGCCGGCAATTGAAAATTGCGCGTAGACAACGAAATAACATTACCCGTTTTATACCGGAAGTCTTCCTCAGTATGACCTTTTTACGAAAACTATGATGCCATATTTGTTACTCCAGAGAATTGTATGATTCCATCTATCTCTCACACATGAAATACGGTGCGCTCTGGAGTGTACATGTACTGTACTAGTACTGTACAGTAGTCTAGTCTACGCTGGATCCACAATACTCCCATCCCAGTAGAATAGAGCCGCTTATGTGCCACACTACTACCACGAGGTGCAAGTACTGTACTGTGGGCAATAGCCTACAAGAGTAGAGGGTACTGATACTCTACTAGAGTAGGCATATAATTGCATAATTCTGTTTTACATTATTACTTACCGTAATATTTTCTGTGTGGGCGTCAACCTGCAGGGCGTGTCAATCCTTTGGGAGAGTTTTCTATGACTGACCAAGCACGGCCATTTGTACACCTCACTGATCTTACAACAGTGTGTCAAGTAGACTGGTGCAAAATTTCTGGAGTGGTGCTCTCTACATGTTTGAATATGAGCTCAACCACATTTACTGTACAGGCAGGTGGAGGTACGTTACCTATTATCAAATACAATACAGTTATGCTGCATACCTAGACCTACCCAGTAGTCTCTGCGGTGAAAGACAAGATCAACAACTTGAAACTACTGTACCTCATATGCATGGCTGACCAAGCAACTGCCCTTGGGAGCCTTCCATCCTATGTAGTGCTATCAAGTAGTAGGCTAACTGCAATGTGCATACTTCTGATGTTTGGTCTCTGTGCTCTGCGGTGAAAGGTGAGCCCCTTAATGATACCCCAACTGCGTACTATCAAAAGCAGCCTCCAAAGTCTGGTCACAATCTGCAGAAGCTTTGCTATTGCACACTAATGGAATGATACAGCAGTGTTCTGGGCCTCATTCTTTACGTTTGTTCCTGGATAATAATGTTCTTTGGCTTTCTTCCGTCCCTGATGGTGGTGTCAAGCTTACCTGTGGTTATATTGATTTAGTTTGGCTGCAGTCATCAGGATCAATTCACCTTTTAATGGGATCTCACAATCCTTTTTATAATCCTAACACAAACACTATCAATGCAACCATGAAGTTGAAAACCACCATGTACATCCTAGCTAGTCCCTGCTTTTGTGTTGGTAATGCATTGTGGGGAATTTGTTACCCAGTGTTCTGCTAAGGTATGCACTATAGATATGAGCCTGAACAAAACAACTTTCCATGGAAGCAGATGCTGTCAACCATGTTTCTCTAACACATTATCTCCGTGTGGTGGTCACAGAAGGGAAGAGGAAAGAGTTCCTTGATGTGCAGTATGATGAGCAGTAGCATGGTCACTGAAATATGACTGGTCATAATAAAATCTGCATTGTCCCAAGTAACTGGATTTTGGGTATAGCAACATTACACATGAGCAGAATGCTCTTTTTCATAGAACACATTGATGTTCTACATTTTTAAATATCAGAAGAATGAAGGCTTCTGTTTTGAAGGAGAAGGTGTAGTTAAAAAACTCCTCACACTTTTGTTTTAAGTTCAAGTGTGATACTTGATTGAGTCATTTGCTTGCTTTTGGCGATATACTCTGTAACAGTGTTGATCATTACGCAAAAATGTTGTTTCTTCCCACATCAAATGATCACAAAACGGACAATGGACGGGTACACGTACAATGCGGATTTATATATGACCAGTCTTGAATCATCTCCTGATATTGATGATGACAGCGACAATGAATACTGCATTTCTAAAGAGAGTTTTTCCAGAGATTTGAGAACGGTCTCCAGTATACATTTCAAGGAGAAATCTTCTTGCCAACTGATGATGGTTATGATGCTGCCTGTAAGCTCTGGAATTTTTGCTTTTACAAGCTCCCTTTTGTCATTACACATGCTGTGACCGTCAAGGATGTAGTTTTGCTTGTAGCATTTTCCTGTGATCTGTGGTTGGGAGCCTCTGTTTGCAGTGTTGGACTTCATTATCTCTCTTGGTGTTGCATCATGCACAATGAAATCTAGATCATCATAATGTCTCAGATGAACAACATTATTGACCCAAAAATCTGCACTGTCCGCGCTCAGGTGGGTGCAATCTGGCTGGATGTGATGGCAGAAGTCCCGTTCTATGGGCTAGCCACAGACGGTCCCCCTGGAATTGAGCATCACATGGTTCTGGTTATGGTCAGGAGGGCTGAATCTCTTTATGCGTGCCTATAGATTGCAAGAAGAAAAAACAATCAAGAATTGTAAGAAGCAGAGAAACTGGAACAAGAAAGAAAGACAAACGTGTGCCAATGCTGTTGCCATTGAAATGGTTATGGCAGATGGACAAAAGATTTGAGTGAACAAGGATGGCCCCTTGTGCAACAACGGTATTTCTCCCTCCAATTTCTATAAGTACCCTGGGGGCTCCTTTGGGCATCTAAGCAGTTTCTCCAGGCAAATACTGAGCCCTTTTAAACACAATCCCAAAGGAGACCCCCACACCTGGGAGGGAACACTTCTGTAACAGCCCGTGCTGGGCGCAGTTACTGGGCAGTTCTGTCCCCCCCCCAAGGTGCCGAAGGTGCTGTCTAAATGAAATCCACCCGCCTCTCAAGAAGGAGCTCTATTTTTCCTATAGAAAACTGCATCTATAGAGACAGTCCCACTTCAATTGGGTCCCGTTTACGGAGTATTTCACATGGTCCAGTATTAACATTCCAACCAAGAAAGTATTACTTGAATTAGGATTCAAGATAAAATCTCCATTTGCATTTTTACTAAATTGAGCTATTTCTGTACCGCCAGCATCCATTCTTATCATGTCTTCATCTACACCTTCTTGAAATTGGATCTTAGTATGGGCATCTGCATCTTGAATTAAAACAGATCCTCCTGAAGCTTTTGCATACAACACATAAGGCACACTTAATAATTGATTAGTTCCCATATCTAAATATGACGTACCTCCAGTTACATCTACAGCTATTTTTATATAGAAGTACTATTCTTTACCTCTGGGTTATGTTGGAAACTGATTTACGGGGACGGGACCCTCCTCCCATTTTACCAAAGGCGACAGATGGAGGACAGGGTGACTGGACTGGGAAGTCAGCTTCTTGCCCTAGGCTCTCTGAACTGGTGCACACTAGTCAGACAGCGTACGAGTAGACACATGTTGGGTCTCTACTTGAAGGTAGGTAGGCTGCATCTGGTTCTCACTCTTTTGTGTTTCTGGTTTTAGCTTGGGTGCACAACTGATCAAGCAGCTTGGGTATCACAAGAACATCAAATTAATAATACATACTCTAACAAGAATAGAGAAGCCCCCAAGTTTGTTCCAAAATCTGACAGTGCATGTTGATTCTATATTCTAAACCCCATAGCTGTGGAAAGGACAGGTGCATGTGAATGCTTCGTAGTACTAAAATCTTTTGCTGCGAGGAAGATAAAAGAAAAGGAATTCTGAGATATCGTTTGAACACAAAAGAAGCCCCGCCCTGATATGACAACACCAAATGGAGTTGTTTGTAATCTGGTGTTGGGGGGGTGCCACTTTTCCATAGGTACCAATAGTGTCACTAAATCTACTGGATGTTATTCTAAATCTACTGGTTGTAATTTCTCCATTTTTGGCAACTTACGATGCTACTGGTTACAAAACACAAACCATGCCGACTACTACAAAGCCGCTCGCGACTCCGCCATTCACCTGATCAACCGAGGAGATTCTAAGAAAATCAACACCTTATTCCTGGAAGCTGCCCATAAACTG
>JAVCKV010569212.1:0-33235 GCA_032274145.1 Herpochondria borealis | reverse complement strand
CATGGTAGCTTCTTTCTTGGGCTGCTTGGGATCTCCTTCCCCTACTAGAGAGAACATGTTGGTATAGGGCAGAACCAACCCAGCTAGGGAATAATTATCTCTCAGTGATGGGGATCTGGAAGTGGACGAACAGTGTATAGTTATGGGTACCACATGTACAACGTGAGTACTGTAGCACAACAACTACTATTAATTGTACTGTATGTGGGCCCCACTTATCACAGCACATCTTTCCTCACAATTTTGACCCTTTGTCACACATGATTAGACAGCCAAATAATGTAGGCCTTATAATTATTAAGAATCTCATACACCTCTACCAGCAAGATAGCAGTAGAGGCACATGTCATGGGTTGGGAAATTGGTCTCCCAATACCACCTCTGCTTGGTCATGCCAGTGGCATGGGCCATCATCAATGTAACTTCCTATAACACAAGCAGAGTGGGACTTATAGTAGCACAAACTCTCCTGACACTGAATCCCACCAAGTTCTGGATAACCACAGTAACCTGTGGGTCCTCACAAGGGATGTACGTTCCAAATAATGACCTACCAAGTGAACTCAAGTCGGTCATGATGTTGTCTGACTGGTAGTTGTGCTGTTGTGAACCAAGCTAGGTGGAGGCTAGTGGTCATACAAATTCAGCACCCAATTTGCATTCTGGATCTACCCAAGCTGCTGATCAGGTGTACACCTGACTAAGACTGGGAACAAAAACAAGTGTGAACCAATCAAAGAAAAAAACTGCACTGCTTACCTAAGTGGTAAAACCCTTTGCCATAGCTTCTAGCACCAGCCATAGTAATTCCAGCTTTCCTGGATGTGATATAATATAACACCAGGTATAATCCTAATGGAGCTCTACCTGCCTGATTTGTAAGGAGTCAAGAGGCAATGTGACGAGGTGGCTGACTTCCCCCTGTTCAACTCCGTGGAGGCAACAGTACCCAGTAGACAGTTTCCAACTAGAATGACTGGTACCTCCTGGTGTAAAGACTGTGTCTCATTTGGATGACTCCATCAAAGACTACTTAAGACTGTGTCTCATTCTAGATGACTGCTTCAACCCGATATCAAAAGCAGTGCATGGAAAAGATGTCCTTGCGAAGACTGCGAGAAAAGAGAACTTGATCAGTCATTCCTGAAAAATAGTCAAGACATTCTGGTCCCATTTTGATACAGTGCGCACACATGTTTTAGGCATCCATTGTGAGTTTTAGTGTCCTAAAGCCCCTACTCTCGCCGTGGAACCTACTACAATAATAATGCCGTTCTTTCCATCGATCTCGAAATGACCTTAAAACTTTGACTTGCAAAGCCTCGTGGCCTCTTGTATACCACGATTGTGTAGAATAGTACGTGGGATATTATGTCTCAAAACCGAGCGAAGTGTCAAGAGTATTGTCTCACATTTAGAAGATTCTCCCTTGAAGAATCGAGAAAATTATCACGGACTGAGTCTTCGGTGCTGATTAGATTTGCAATTTAGATTTATGATTTTGAGGCATATAAACCATCATTTTATTCAAACGATCAATGAATGCACAGCGATGACAATGAATACGATTGCCGAAATGGAAAAGCGTATCGAACAGGTTCGCACAGAGCTGAATCAGCTCAGAGAGGTCAAAAGCAAGGACTCCTGTGACCACAAAGTGATTCAAGATAAGTTGAAGGAGCAACTCTTTCAAGCGCAACGCAACTTCGTGAGATTTCAGAGAAAGTCATCTCGGGGTCGTATGCATGAGTATGCCCATGCAGTCCAGCAAGTCAGAGGAACAAAGATTCCCAAACATGTAATTTCCATGGAAGGACAGCTTTGTCAAAGCTTGCACGAGATGTACATTGCCGATGCACAGCTGCAGATAATGAAAGGTGCATCTAGGCATATCTTAGGCTATCACCACGCTGCCAGCGAACAGGTGCTACGGGGAAAACAGACTGGAGAGCACGTCCTGATGAAGAAGATTGTCGAGTTTGACGACGAGAACAAAAGGACATCAGAAGAGTTCGAGCAGTTCATTCAATCACAACACGAAACAATTACGCAAACGCAGAGGAAACTTCAGGAACAATCCAACGACTCTATGTCAGAAGCAACAGAAACGATGACAGAGGCTAAACACAAAGGAGACGAGCCGCTTCAACAGGAAAGACTTGAGCAGAGGGTTATTGTCGGTTCATTCTTCCGCGCTGCCTCAAAAACATGGGGTACCAACAAGCACAACTCCGCGAGGAGGGATTTGCCACAGAACCAAAGTCGTGTGGCCGAGGATCAGAAGCTGGCCTTGTCTGTGAAAAGGATGCCTTTCATCTCCGCATGATCGGATTGATAGATACATGATACATTATACATAACCATTTCATACGCTACGGATATTATGTTTCACATTGCGACAGTACTTTAGGCACAGCCATGTTTCCATTGTTTGTAAAACCCATGAAGTTCTTTCGAAGCCATCTTGTTGTGATGTGACCAAGGTGGCCGATTTCTGAAACATTTCAGAAAGAAGGGTCGCCGACGGAAAGTCAAGATTCTGGTACGATAATGGATTAAACGCGCAGCAAGAGAGAAGATACGCCAAGCAGTATGGAAGGGCACCCCCCACCTTCAATCTGCCGAAGCAACCTGCTGCCCCAAGAACCACTCCCTAGCAAATAGATCCTGAATTCACAGTGGACTGATAGGCTGCTGCGACAAATGACGGGGCCCAAGTCAACGAGCATGACTTCCTTCTCGGAAGAGGAGGCGTGACAAAGAAGAGTATCGGAAACAAGATATGAAGACCGCTCGCTCGTAGATGGCAAAGGGAATACTTGGCTACCACAAAGCTCAAGAAGGCGAGTGCGTCGGATCAAAAACGGTCATCTCTACAATAACCAGCGCTTACAGCTATGAATACAGCAGTCGACAAAGAGGTGACATGCAAAACTAGTTGGAATGGCTTCCTAAAACCATTTCGCACAGTCGTAAGATTCATCCAAAACGCAGCGGTTTTCGCTTTGGCAGTACCGTCCCGGCGTACAACTGCTGCAACTCCAACCCTTGGGATAACATAGAGTCCGATCGTAATCGATATAGAAATAAGGGACCTTGTCCGGATAAAAGGCGTCTCGGCGAGGTTTGCGATTGTAGCAAATGTTCTGCTTGTTTTCGCATTGAGGAAACCTGCTTAGATCGCACGGCCCGAATACTCCTGGTTCATTCTCGCACTGATCCAGCTCTTGACTGAAAAATTCTACGGCTTGCAAGGAGCGCTGTAGTTGTAATGGGTGGCATATGGTGTGAGCATGATGGAACTCACCGCCAACACGATATTTGTGGCGCTTTCACTAGGTTTTTGAAGGCCATTGCTTGCAATACACAGCTGATCCAATTCACGTCCCGAAAGCGCGTGATATAATTTTCGCTTCGATCGTCGAAATCAAAAGTTCCAAGTGCACGGAACGTACCTCTCTGGAGTGGCTTCCCATCTCGCCGGCCTCTGTTGCTGCTACGACCAGGGCTACAGCGACGACCAGGAGTCGTCGTGACGATATCGGAGCTTGTACGGATGCTATCATTGTCATCGCGAGTCGCTAAATAGTCTGATGTGGGTGTCTACTTGTTCTTAGCTGATGCCCAATTTTGGACACGATTTCAGAGGGATGTGTGAAACAAATAATTCGAATCAACGCGTGGCTTGGGATTAAAAAGGACGATTTCAGTTAATAAATCAGTGAATCACGACAGAAATTGACGGTTCAGCCTCAACGGATGACATTTTTGGTGAGATCCACTGTTATGTACAGATACGTGTATGAAGGAAGTATAAAGTTTTCACACATGTTACTATTCGTGAGCACCTCACAAACCGAAGAGTTTACCATGATGGCCGACAAGGACCCCAAGATCGAGCGCACAGTGACGCTAACAACTTCAGACGATGACATGCTCTTAGAGACTCCACCGGATGAAGAAGTGACTCATGACCTAGACAACAAGGGCTTCGCTGCCCCCCGCAAACGAAGACTTGTCATAGTCTTGGGTTTCGCAGCCATTCTCCTTATCCTGGCTGTGGCATTAACAGTCTTTTTTGTTCTCGTCAAGAAGCCCTCTAACGTTGACGATGGAGGTGTTGTTTCAAATACTCCAACACGTACGCCGGTCACGGGAACGAGTCCAATCAGCGTGCCTACGGCTTCGCTTACCCCGGTGCCAACACCTGGACCGACCGCATCGCCCACACCGATCACACCGGCAACACCGACAGCACCTCCTACAGCAGACCCGAAGGCGGATCTCAAAAGGTTCGTCAACCAAGTCGTTGATATGGCAGTGATGGATACATCGACATTGAAAGATCCCACATCTCCTCAATATTTGGCAAGGGAATGGCTGATCCACAGCGACAACGGTATCTGGGCCTCCACGGAGAATGGACCTATGATGGCTGAGCGATATGCAATGGCAGTCCTTGATATCGCACTAGCTGGTGAGCTCTCTGTCCGAACCCCTACTCTTCACGTTTGTGATTGGCTTGGAGTTGTGTGCGAGGAAATATCTGAAGAGAGAATCGAAGGAGTATCCACAAAGAAGCAGATCAGGCAAATCAACTGGGCTCGTCGTAGCCTGACAGGTAGCTTGCCGGAGGAAATCGTGCTAGTACAAGAGTACTTGTGGAAGTTGGATTTGGCTGAAAACGACATGATTGGCGCCTTGCCGGAAATGTTCTATTCGCTAACCAACTTGACGCATGTGTACCTTCACAACAATCGTTTGTCCGGAGCCATCTCCGAGAGTGGCATTGCCAACATGCCACAACTGGTTAATGTATACTTTGGGCACAACCAATTTACAGGCACAATTCCTTCTACCTGGGCTTCCATTCGACAAGGCCAGTTCTCCAAGCCATTGCGTAAGTGTCTTGAGACCTTTGCTATCGTTTCTGTTGACTATCGTACAGTATTTGTTCTCACGATACACACCACTTCACAATTCCAGGCTACTTGATTTTGCATCACAATAAGTTCTCGGGTCAAATCCCAACAATGTTGAATTGGGATCGCATGTTCTACATGGATCTCGGAAACAATGACTTGACGGGTTCCATCCCAGCTGACATTGAAGGCTGGTGGGATCTGCGTCATTTGTACTTGAATTCCAATAAGCTTTCGGGAAGCATTCCTAGTTCCTTTGGCGTGGGAGCGGGCAATGGACGTATTATTGAACTTGACATTAGCGACAACCAGTTGACTGGTGAATTTCCTGGGGACTGGGGTCAACTTGCCACCATGGTCTACCTGGACATTAAGGACAATGATTTCGATAGCATGGACAAAGATGTATGCAAAATGGAGGTGTTGGATTCTGGTGAACTGGTGGAGTTCCAAGCGGACTGCAATATCTGTCGGTGTGAATTTTGTGAAATATATTGTTAATTTTTGTCTAGATGTTGTGATACCCGTGCAACGAAGACTACCTCAAAGAATGAATCAAGCAATCACCTCCACTACTACCATTGTGCACGTACCTGGAGTAGTACATATATTCGGAAAGAGTGAGAGCCTTATGTAGGGAAACTACATGTAGAAGGCTGAATTTTGAAGTGGTCATGACTATTGGATTCTCTCTTTGAGATGAGGCTAATCAGGCCAGTTACCTGTATCGGATATCTGTACAGGGTCTATGACCCAGTTTAGCAGGTTGATAAATTCAAAATGCTTGTGCATCTTGCCGCATCTCATCTCAAACGTGACCAAATCTCCAAAATCTTTCACACACACATAGTACGTATACAGAAAACGAGGCTAGGTCGTGGAAACACACTTTGCTCACAAAACTCAACGACAACGACAACAAAGAACAAGCCCAAATTGTAGACCAAATTGAAAGATGGGAAACAACAAGAAGTCCACTGTATCGCCCTCTAAGTGTAGTTTGCATAGCAGCAAAGAAGAAAAAGGCAAGAAACGTAACGAGACGCTCCCCCCTGCAGTTGCCAGCAAGAGCAAAGCTAAGCCAACATCTGCATCGTTCACGGCTAAGAGAAGCAAGGGTAAGAATTCCGGCAGTAAATCGTCATTAGTCTCTGGGGATAATATTGAAAAGATTCGAAAGGCCGTAACAATATTCAAGAAATCACTCTTCAACAACCTCAAGAAGGACTTCAAAGCATCCTTTCAGCTTCCCAAGCAAAGCGACAATGTTGAGACGCTCATGCAATGGTTTTTTCACGAACCACCAAAGGGACCCAGCAATAATCAACACGAGGAACACTACAACGCCTATGTGCAGTATGCAACGGAGACAGGACTAATTGGGCAGCTCAAGTTGTACAATATATGTTGCATGTTGGAGACAACGAAGGCAGCCAAGACCTTTACCAAAACATTCCAGTCAAAGATTCTTGCTCCAGACGCTTTCCCAGGAAAGTGTCCTGAACCTCTACGGAATCTGATAGCCGCTGGTGCGGACCTGTAGTACGACACAATACATGGACAGGTCGAAGGCCATCGATGAACGCGTGTACCGCTAGCAGACTCTTGCAATTTGCCAATCTACAGGATAAAGTTCCTTTAGTGCTACTAGAGCGAGTTGCTATGAAACTCTTCAATTTCGCTAGCCCAATAAGGATTGGGCAGTGTTGCGTGCCGGATACCGTAAGCAGCACCTACCTACCTAGCGCCTTGCACCTATGCTCCCGCAATAAAACCCGCCACGACCACTCATTTTCTTCTGCGGTACTTGCAGCTCTTGGTTACCTATGAATGATACCCACTCGCCATAATTACTGACACCTGCCCATCATGTCCAGTCAATTTTGTCCACTCGCGATACAGTTGGAGGCGTTGTCCTGTTCTGCGAAGCGGATCGGATTCAACCGTCGGCGTGCAGCTAACGCAACGCTAACCATATTCCCCCCCCTGTAAGATTCTACGCAACAAAAATTCTCTACATAGTATGATACTCCACTTGATTCTACCCAACTGCTACACAAAACAAGATCCGAGACCACTATGAAATCCCACTTCACTTTTGCTGCCTGCCCGCGTCCGACAAGCTCTGCAAACCCCCAAGAGTCTACACAACTCCTTTCCTCGTTACACTGGTACCACTTTGACGGCCAGACGTCACCGGGGGGGGAAACGAAATTTTGTTTGTGGCGTCTAATATTTGGATAGTGATTGCTATTTGGAGGGAGTTTTCCCTGTGAAGGTTTGTGCCTGCTAATTGCGTTGGATACGTATTCGTGTCTCGTGTCTCGTGTCTTCTCATCACATAAAAGAATTCGATGCCTTCACGTGACTTGATGCCCATTGTTCTCAAGCATTCTCTTTGAACACCCTGCCTTTGAACCTCTTTCTAACCACGTGACCACCTCTCACAACATCAATAGCACCCCCTCTCCCCCAAGTCCTCAAGTTATGAACGCGACGATGAATGACACGTGGGGCGCTTTGAATAGCACCGTAGAAGATACTTTATCCCCAGACCTTTGGGGGGATGACCTGCTCATCCTGCCAAACGCGACCGGTTTGAACTTGACAGGCAACACGACTCAGTCGATTTCGAACGACCCCCGCGACTCTCCGAGCGTTGCTTTCGCTTCAGCCTTCTTTATGTTGTTCTGCTTCTCCATGTGCTTACGATCCCCCCCAGATGAGCAACGTCGAGCCCTGATTGCCAGAAACCGAGAGAATCGTCTTCGCGAGATGACCGAGTTTAACGAGACCAAGCGCAAGAAAATGATCGAATCCAGCCTCACCACAAAGGTAAGTCGCGTTGAATGGTTTCGAAGAAAGTCGTGCCAGCGAGAACTCGCAACTAACGCGGGATTTGCTTCCTCTTTACGTTAGCGTGTAATCTCTTGTGACGATAACAAAACGTTGCGACTTGGAGATGTTGGTGGGTCGCTCTCTCTGGAAGACTCAGTTTCCATTAATTCTCTGGAAGACGAGCAGACTTCAGAATGTGTCATCTGCCTGGATGCCTTTCGAAAGGGTGACATTGTGACTTGGGCGAAGTCCATGGGGTGTCAACATGTCTTCCACCATGAGTGCCTCCAGCACTGGTTAGAAAACCCCAAACATGACGATTGCCCATATTGTCGATGCCAAATTATCGACGATAGCATGAAAGAAGGTACAGACGCCGATTCCATTGACGCTGATATGGATCACTCTTCTTCGTCTCTTGCGTTTGTTATCATGGATGGGTTGGTTTCACCCTTGCGGCGTCGTTGCTCACTTGTCGGAAGTTCGATCAATCTTGACGACGGTGGTAGTGTCGGTAGCCAGGGTGTATTGAGTCTACGACGAGGGCTTTCCTTCGGAGCTGAGACTGATAACGAACGACCACCATCCATGTTGAGCGTAGCCCTTCGCAGGGTGTCAAGTGGTATCTATACGCGGTTGGGTGGTACCTTCGACGAAGGAGATGCCGAAGAAGGACGCCAACCAGCCAGCGATCAGCTAAGTTCCATCGAATTGAGAAGGACGAAGTCAGAAGGGCTCCCAGTCACGCCCACCATCAGAAACACCGCGTTCTTCGAGGGCACTTCCGATTGTGATCCAGCTCCAACTCTTGATCTTGATCTAGATATCAGCGAGATGTCGGAAGATATTGATCATGCTGCCTCCAGGCCGAGAATCATGCGCCTGGGGTTCCGCCAAACGTCTGGAATCTACTCAAAGCTCACTTTTGATAGTAGCAATGGCGCGATGGAAGATGCCAGTGACGAAGAAGACGGTATCGGCCCAAGAACACTTTGGCTGGACGAAGCCCTGAGTGACGAAGAAGACGATCTCGAGGCAGGCATGTTAGAGCTGCCAACACGCGACTGAGCGTGTAAACGTTTGGCCCATGAGGGCCATTGTATCCTAGGTGTGTCAAGTGTGTCTCCAACTCAATGGCGATGCACGACATTATATACATGTAATGTTTCTTGGAGTGCCGTTAAAATCACTCCTTGGAAAAGTAATACTAGAAAAAGTTCATCTAATGAGACGAAGTGCTACTGTACATGTTGGTCGCACACTGATGCCTGTAGAAATCGAAGTTCCCCATCATTGCCACACTTACCCTTTTTCTGGACGATGTTGCCACCCGTGGATCAGCTCGAGGTGTGTTGTGAATCGCGCCTGTTCTACTCTCTACTAGAGACAACTTTTGTGAAAGTATCGTGATCTATATCATATTATAAATGGGTTTGTGTAGCTTGCTATAAGGAAGATTTCAGAGCCTATGCAGCCTGGCTGACTATCACCTTTTGCGAAAACCTGATGTCTTCCAGCTGAATTTCAACCTCTGGCTCCCACGTTTTTGTTTTCTCCATTTCCTGCTGTTGGAGGGTTTCCTGCACGAGCATATCCCCAGCGTTGAGAAGACGAATCTTTCTCTCGAAGTAGGATAGCTGCTGGGGTGGATAGTGGCATGTAAATGCATCGTCTTCTTCAGCAGGAACCGACTCAATCTTTGCTTTCGGGTTGTAAGCCCAGTCCAGCGAGAGTGGTAGACCATCCGTGCAATGTGGGTGATCTCCTATCGTGAGTGCATACGTTCTTGTTTCAACTGTAGAGAAGCGTACTTTCGTCTGTCTTTTCGCAGTTTCAGGTGGCTCAAGGTTGATAGCGACGGCGGGGTGATCACCTGTAGCGTTGATGTCGTCGGATGAAAAGGAGCAGCTTCTTTCTAGTACCTCAAATGCCTTTTCAGGGTTGTACGATAGAGAGTTGAAAGCATCTTCACCAAGGAAGTCAATAGCTGAGGTTCGGAGGTCGCATGACAACGAGGAGCCCATTGGAATGCACTCGAGGCTGTCTTCGAGTTGCTGTTGATAGATTGTCATTATGGTAGCGTAGTTGGTAGTGTTCTGAACGTGGAGAAGCGAGGAATAGTCTATCAGTCGAAGCTGTTCCGAGCGTGGAGTAGAATTGTGGAAGAAGAGAGACCCTTTGTTGTTCAGGCACACAACTTCACAATCTCACAACACAACAAGCTACATGGCGGACAAAAAGCTAGATCTCGGACAAAACTAGGTGCTCGTAGGTCCAGTAGGGTTGTCTACTGGCTTGGCACGACACCCCGGTTCCAATCCCTGTTCTATTCGTCATATGACCAGCAGGAAAGTACCTTCGAATCTGTTGACCAGCTGGAAAGTATCTCTGGTACCTCGAGTGGTGTAGAAAGGACACGTTTTGAGAGGTCATACTATTCTCGAAAATGTCCCCTTGTCCAAAACCGGTCATCACTGCCTCACGGTGTCGGCGATGAAACTGCGCTCATCATCTTCTGCTAGCTCGGCGAACGCATCGATAGCACCTTTATGCCGTCCTGCAAACCTTGGTAAAATGTAGCAATTATGTCCAATTGCAACCGATTTACGCTGGGATGGAAGGCGAGTGCAGAGACGAGGCAAGAACTGGCTGGTGTCGTTGGGGTCAAGAGAACTAAGCAGGGTCTCAAGATATTTTTGGTTTGCACCGTACCAGGTGGTTGCCTTTGAAAGTCTTCCACCCAAAATGATCGATTGGTGTTGGGTGATGAAGCGCATGAACCTAACCAGAACTCCGATCAGAGGACGGCAAGGAATTTCTTCAGCCAGGGCACCCCGGTCGGAAGACTCAGACGTCTGCATCGAACGACACGAGTATCGATACTGGTGATCTTTGCGATAAATGTCAAGACTATCGGTACTCGTGTCGGAGCAAAAACCAGTAAATAAGACTAGGCATTTATTTCCTCTTCTCTTGCTCGGTGTTGTTGAACAAAGCAGGTGGTTGTAGTAGCCGCAAGTGTACTGATGAGGACTCCTTACTTTGGAACTAATCCTTCGAAGAAGCCATGTAATCGATTACTTTGCTAGTAGAGATGAGTTTACCAACAATACATCGTGGTGGAGCCATAGCTGCCTGCGCAAACCATGCATCTAGACGCCTTGACTTGGCTAAGCGATATTTGCCACGAAATGCACCCACGCAAGGAATTGGTTGTCTCTGTAGCTCTGTGGAGTGTTTCCTTTCAAGAACAGCGCGTCCGCTCTTGCTACTCGACTATTAGAATGCAAGTTCTCATTCACATTTTCCATTCAAACTACTACTTCTTAATGACTATCATCCGTGTACTCATCAAGCTTTCCATACACGCCATCCAAGATGGCTTGGTATTCAGCTTGATGAACCTTGCCCATTCCTGTTGCAGGAGCAGCACTCACCTGGCGTCCGACGTAGCGAGCTCTCCTCTCGTCGTTGTTCAAATCTCTCGTCGCAGTCATGATGCGAGGGTTACAGTACGCATAGGCACCCATATTCTTTGGTTCCTGTTGAGCCCAAACAACTTCAGCATTTGGGTACTTGGCGGCGTTTTCAGCAACACGATCAAAGGCAAAAGGAGCAATCTGCTCCAATCGAACCAGGGCGACGTCGGTGACGCCACGTGTTTCTCGCTCGGCAAGAAGCTCGTAGTAGATTTGTCCGCTGCAGAAGACAAGTGTCTTGACTGCTTCAGCATCCGCATCGACTGCAGGGTCAGTTTCGTTCATAACTCGTTGAAAGTGGGTACCGGAAGCCATGTCGTCCAGAGATGAAACACAGCGCTTGTTACGAAGCAGATTCTTAGGCGAAACAACAATCAGCGGCTTGCGAAAGTCGCGATGAATTTGACGTCTCAAGCAATGAAAGTAGTTGGCTGGAGTCGTGCAGTTGACAACCTGCCAGTTCGTATGTTGCACCTGCATTCTCTCATCGACAGCCATCTCAGGAATGTAATGCGGATCTTCGTCCACTTGCTGCAAGAAACGCTCCAAACGACAGGAGGAATGTTCAGCACCTTGCCCGTCGTATCCATGTGGCAGAAGCATACAGAGACCAGCCTGGCGAAGCCACTTGTCTTCACCGGCGCTGATAAACTGATCAATAATAATCTGAGCTCCATTGACGAAATCACCAAACTGAGCTTCCCAGAGGACCAATGCATTAGGATTCTCAAGGGAGTAGCCTAGTTCAAAGCCGAGGACTCCAAACTCGGATAGAATCGAGTTTCGGCATGTGAGACCCGCCTGAGTGTCAGAACGAGAGAGAATCTCCATGGGAGTGCTAGGGTCCATCGACTTGGCAATGTGGTTCAGTGGAGCATAGTACTCTTCTGTCTCCTGATCCTTTACAACGGCATGACGATGCGAGAAGGTACCACGCTGGACATCTTGACCAGTGATGCGGACGTGATTGCCTTCCTGTAGAAGCGAACCAAACGCCATTGCTTCAGCAGTTCCCCAATCGATTCCGTCTCCTCTCTCAACCATCTCCTTTCTTGCCTTGAAGATTTTGGCCATTTGGCGATGAAGCTTGAAATCCTCGGGAACAGTACCCGCAATCACACCAATCTTACGAAGCTGTTCCTTGTCAACACCAGTGTCGCGGATACGAGACATTTGTCCTGGACCCTTGAACCCTTCCCACTTGGAAGAAAGCCAGTCACTTTCCTTCTTGGTGTATGTCTTGGCTGCCTGAAGGTCAAGATCGTAGCTATCCAATGTGAATTGCCGAATCTCTTCGCATTCTTCGATCGACAGGTCGCCGCTTTCAATCAAGTTCTTCTCGTAGACATCCAACGTGGATGGGTGCGATCTAATCTTGCGGTACAACTTAGGCTGCGTAAAAGCGGGTTGATCGAGCTCGTTGTGACCATTACGACGGTAGCACACCATATCAATAATGACATCCGAACCCCACTCATGACGGTATTCGACAGCAGTCTCCAAGGCAGTACTGACCGCCAAAGGATCGTCACCGTTGCAATGAAAGATGGGGCAGTTGAAGGCTTTTCCAATATCAGAGCAGTATGGAGTCGAGCGAGAGTTTCTAGGGTTGGTTGTGAATCCAATCTGATTGTTCACAATAACATGGATGGTACCACCAACATCGAAATCTTCGACTCCAGCCATTTGCATCGTTTCGTAGACAATTCCTTGCCCCGCGAAAGCTGCATCACCATGGAGCAAGATGGGAACAACATTTCGAACATCTTCAGGGCTGCGGAGAATAAGGTGAGTCACGTGTAAACATGCTGAGGCACTGGCTGCTTGCAGAGGTTACGTACCGGTTACCACAATAGTATTGCTTTGCTCTGACCTTTCCAACCACCACTGGGTCGACACACTCCAAATGAGATGGATTTGCCACCAAACTCAGGTGAATTTTGCGTCCATCGGGATAGGTACGGTCCATGCTGCTACCCAAATGATATTTCACATCACCACTCATGCCCCAGTGATTGTTGGACTTGGAGTGAGACTCCACGTCGTAGTGTGTACCCATGAATTCCGAGAAAATCAAGGGCATTGGTTTACGCATGACATTAGCCAACACATTGAGACGACCACGATGTGGCATACCAATCACAAAGGAATGAGCTCCGAGTTCGGATGCTCGATCAATTGCATCCTTCAAAGCGGGTACAATGGCTTCACCACCATCCAATCCAAAGCGTTTGGTGGTGTTGAATTTCTGCGCCAAAAAGTTCTCAAAGGTGTCTGCAAAGCACAATCGTTCGTAAATGTGTTGCTTCTTCTCCTTGTCATAAAACAACCAACGGGGTGTCTCGACACGCTCTCGCATCCAATTGACCTTGGCAGGATCACCAATATGCATGTATTCGACACCGAGTCCTCCGCAATAGGTTTGGCGCAATTTATCCAAAATCTGACGCAAGGTAACCTTGTTTGGTGCACTTGCCAACTCTTCAAGGAATCCCTTGTTTCCTCCACTGGATGTACCCTTGAAGTTCAATTGACGGTCGAGGTCAGACTCATTAAAGCCATGAAAGGCGGCACCAAGTTCTTCTGGGTAGCCATCCTTGTCCAAATTTGTCGGGCGAAAAGGAAATGCGTCCTTATTGTACAGCCCAAGAGGATCGAGGTTGGCTGCAAAGTGACCACTGACTTGGTAGGCACGAATCAAGTGAGAGACACCCAATGAATCAGAAGGAGTGGCATCCTGAAAGTTGATGATGGAAGGGGTTTGTCAGACAAATATCACCAAGTAGTAGAGCTACCAACTGCCTGCAACAGCAACCTTAAGATTCACATCCTTGTTGCACTACTGCTAGCAAGTCACTTACCCCGACTGTCGTCACACGCTTCGCCGTAGTAGGGTTGTTGTAATCAGACTGAGTAAACTCAACTCCGCTTTCAAGATTGTCAAAATACTTCTTCCAACTCTCATGCACGGAGGTTGGATCTGCCTGATAGGCTTCGTACATTTGCTCCGCATAGATGGAGGATGATCCGTTCAGGAAGGATTCCTGTCGTTGAGCGGTGGAAAAGATGCGTTGTGGATGTCGAAAGGAGGAGATGTGACGGCTCCGAAGGGAGCGAAGAAGCGTCGATTGTGCCGGCATCTTTGGAAAGCAATGACAGAGTAGTATTGCTTCAGTGAATGTTTATGAAACTCGTTCCTGGGCTACGGTCTTGAAGCGATTCAACTTTGCTTGTTGTAGGCGTGCTGAGGAATGTCAACACAAACGTCTGTGGTCGCAGCAATCGTGTCGTTGATGTTGGTGGTCACTATCGTTGTGATGGATCTGGTCCTGTAGTCAAAATAACCGTTCCGACTGATCGATCGCGAAAAAGTGCGAGAAGACACGCAAACAGATGGCGGTTAGAGTTCGCACACGCCTGTCCTTCCTTCGTGACGCGTCCGATTTTATAGTACAGACGGTGCACAGTGAACAGTGAACAGTATACAGTACCAAACTAACTCTACTGACTGACTCACTCCTCGACTCTTAGGACTTCAAGACTCTTTGGTACGACTTCAGAGCGGCCTCTGTTTGTCTGCAGTAGATGGATCTGTTCCGCTTCAAGTACTATCTGAGCACAATCATAATCTAAAATATCTTACTGACTATTCCATTTATTGTGCTGCTCATCTTCAGAGAACAAAACGAGAAGTCTTAATCGTCTGCAGAACTTACAGGAACACTTGCTGAGAACCCTTCAAGTCGGCGGCGGGGACGTAGCCGTAGCCTGCTCTCGCTTGTCGCTGTACTTCTATCCTGAGTCGTCAAAATCAGCGAGAAGCAATGCTGCTAGCAGGCAAGCGAGAAAAATTGTGCTATCTGGGAGTCTAGCAGTGGTGGTGGCACAGGAGTCGTTCTTGTCCATACCGCTTCGGACAAGGTCTAGCTGATGTCGGTCGAGGTCGATCAGACTAACGCGACCAAGTAGCAGTAGCGGAGATCATCGTCAATACTAGGCTACATCATGAGATGATAGCTCCTCCTCCTTCAAGGACACGGTCTGGGTGGTGTCGATCAAGGTCGATCAGACTGACACCACCAAGACGAATTTCTTTAGTGGCAGTAACGGAGATCTTCGATAGGCTACATGCTGGCAAGTTCCACCAGCTCATTCACAGATCTTTCGCTTCGTCGCGTGAAGAACAAAGCTTTTATAAAAGTAGCTAATCTACAATTAGATAGCAGCCTTCTTGACACACAACAATATGCGTGGCGAGGTTGGTGGAGCCGTCTCCCTGGGCAGCTGGTGCGCCATAGCTATAAGTCCTACATATGGGAGCACTGTGGAATGACGCGAGTGAGTCGCAAGTGGCATTTTATCACGTTTTCGCCAGTTCTGTGACCATTTCGTCTGGTTCTGAAACTGCTTTTTGAACGCGAAAAGCGAACAAAACAGTTCAACAGCAACACAACAACCTGGCAAACCGGCAAGTCAGTCTGTGGCGGATACACATTGTAAAGGCCCATTCTTGGAACGAATGATCAAATCATGACTAATGGAACAACGAATAATCCGACTTCATTGGGTCAGACGGTTGCCCCTTCCGTAG
This sequence comes from Herpochondria borealis, assembly GCA_032274145.1. NCBI lineage: Eukaryota > Rhodophyta > Florideophyceae > Ceramiales > Ceramiaceae > Herpochondria > Herpochondria borealis. The sequence goes on along the minus strand of JAVCKV010569212.1, from coordinate 17,405 downwards.
CCCCTGCCACTGTCCGGCAATTTGGCATTGTTGAGAACACTGAAACTCTCATCATCGCAGTGCTTGTTGGGGTGATTTGTTGTTTGTTGACCCTCTTGATTGCTGTTGTCATGCCGTATCTCTTTCCTGTATCTGAAGAAACGGTGCCTGAAGACTCAGAATCTGCAGATCCTGAGAAAGTAAAGCGACGATATCAAACGATTGAAGACTGGCTGGTCACCAAAGAAATAAGAGAACGAGAGCGCGACGAGAACCATGTCTATCAAAATGTCTCGTCAGTAAACACTGGGTCGTTAGCGAGAAATGACCAGAAGGACTCTGGTGAGGAAGAAGCGAAGCACAACGACGAGGAGGCTCCCAGTACAACAGACTGTGGTGGGATTCACAGCGGGGTCACTTCTTGTGCAGCAGCAGCGAAACAACAAGGGGGGCACGAAAACCACGAAGAGATTGAAGCCTGCCAGATCTGCATGGAGGATTTCAAGGTCGGAGACAGCGTCTCGTGGTCAACCGGTTGTGATCATGTCTATCATTTTACGTGCATTCAAGAATGGCTGCTGAAGAAGACAGACTGCCCATATTGCCGACAAACAATGTTGCAAGTGGATGCGACAGACGAATATGATGTTGTGGCCTTGATGAGCGAAAAGCAAAAGCGCGCAAATTCAACCTTCTTTTGCTTACATGAAGGGCTCGTCGTTGCAGAGTCGCTGGCGGCCCATGGCAACGAGGCGGATCTAGCTGACGGTAGACTAGATGGGCTTGTGATTGAATCTCCCATTGCAGGGAACCTCCGAGTTGCAGGAGAAAACGATGAAGTTGCCGAAACGGTCGACATGGACTTGCCCAATGATGATGACTCAGATCACGAGAATGGCAGCCACCTTGTAGTCGTCATTGAAGAGGACGTGACAGCGATGGAGCCTGCTGTCATTTCGGAGTCGAGCGTTCTTAGCCAGACGTCTATGCTGGGACGAGAAGATGACAGGTGACACTAAGTAGATGTATGGAATCTGTGGAAGGGAAGAAGACATGATTTCTCAATCCAGTCTTGCTAGATCCACTTGCGGCGGCAGCTTCTTGAGCCTAGGCAGAGGGTTGTCAGCCGAAGTGGAATGGGTTCTAGTCCCTTTCGCTAAAGCTGAATGTGGAATTAATACGATCAGCAATTGGTGCTGCCGACTGTCAGTATAAATTACTTGGTCTTAGTTTGTCCGCTTTGTCCTTTTGCGCATGGAAGGTGGCCAGAGGACCAGCACTCACTACATTAGTAGTACCCGCTGCTCTCCTCTAGAGGGCACGTTCTCCGGGTTCAAATGATGCCCGCTCAGTCGAACAAGTACGACGAAACAGAGTCCGGCCGACCCAACTCCCGACACCAAGACTTGGGTAGAATGCCATTGCCTCATAGTCGTAGATGGCAGGGTGAGTAGCAGACAAGCACGTTTGTCTTACATGGTCTGGTTAGCATGCTACATGTAAACGTACATCTACCTAGCTAGACTACATGTACTGTACTATTCTCTTTTGTTTGAGACATACGGTACTCGTATGTCGAAAGCACATAAAAGCACTCGTGATCTCTTTGTAAGACATTTATAACCAGATATTTGATCGTGGGAACTTCGAATGTAACGCATAAATACTCGCAAACCCTGAGAAAGCGATGTGTGTCGTCATTGGCCATCGGCAAATAACCATTCATTTTTTTGTTATCACTCTCTGTTGATTCTTTTGACTGCAGAAGTGCGTAAAAAGAAAGCCCTCTCTCTGCTCTAGAGTTCGGTAAAAGGACGCGTTGCATAAGGACCATGAATTGCATGAACATGACCATGACCGGCTGGGTCGAAGTTCCCATAACACAAGCCCCGAACATTGTCGTTATCATTGTTCTGGTATTAGTCCTTTGCGTCATGTTGAGTTTAGCAGGTATCGTCGTCTACCGTTGTCCCTTGCAAAGCGAATCACAGAGTGCGAGAAGAGTACCACGGCAGCAAATTGATGAGGAGAACACTCTGCCGATGGATGCGGGAGCAGTCGAAGAGCGATATCGCCATATCGAAGAATGGCTGATTAGTAAGGAAGTTGTCGAGCATGGGAGCCACTGCAGTTCCAATTGCTTTGGTGGAGATGACGAGTCTTCTTTTGTCTCAGAATGTCAGATTTGTATGGAGCAGCTCAACGTTGGCGAGCGAGTGTCATGGTCGATGCACTGCGATCATGTTTACCACCTACATTGTATCAGAGAGTGGCTTCTGAAGAAATCGGACTGTCCTTTCTGCCGGCGTCCAATGTTGCCATTGAATGCCGAATGCGAGGAAATGCGTAAGTTGGAGTTGAAGAAACGAGGGAAGCAAGAAAGGTCGTACTATTGCCGGCAACACGGGCTTCAACGATTGCATTGCGAAACGGAGAATTCGTGCCTGCCTCAACAAGCAACAGTCGTCGACGCCGAGAGAGACTTGGAAGCCCAGGAACTCAGCGAAGCAACCAACAAACCTGCTCGTCGTGGCCGACTGAGCAGCGCGTCGTCTACCGATGTTGACGAGGACAGCGACTCAGATTGTTCTTGATTCATTCATTCAGTCCATACCCTCTAGCTATGAACGTTGCTTCTTTTTTATGCTCTAGTTGTGAGTGGACCACATAAACAAAGAGGCAAAGACCTACCATTTACTTTATAGATTGTAACGCTACCCGGAATACTCTACGACTAGAGCTAGCTAGAGGTCTCCCCAAAGCCCGACGGTGACCCGATTGATGCCACGTACTGCATGGTTATAATACCATGACGTACTGTAAGTACTTTGTATGATTTCGTGAGCAACTATTATTACGGGGGTTCACTTGAAGTTCATAGAACACGGTTTGGGTGTACGTATGTGGCCTGCTGGCTCGTTTCAAACGTACTCCCACCACACAAAACGCTTCCCTTTTGTTCTTTCATTGGCGAAAAGCGACCCCCAATGCCAGCAACACATTACAAATCGATTGGTTTCAACTAGACACATCATCATGAATTACACGATCATGGAGGACATACCACGACCAACCGCTGCTCCCACAGCGGAGGGCGAGCCAACGAACAACACTGCGATCCTTCCCATCTTGGCATTGGTGGCAGTCCTTCTCGTAGTAACTTTGTTTGCCATTGTGCCCATGAGCCGCAATTCAACCCAAGTGGCGAATGAATCTGACGAGGAAGAAGCAGCTGATCCAGAAGCCCTAGAAAAGCGAAACCACCTTATCGAAGATTGCTTGATCCCCAAAGAAGTGGTCGACCACAAGAAGTGCAGCAATGTTTCATGCGATAAGCGACGAACTCAAATGGACTGTCAAATTTGTATGGAGGAGTTCAAAGTAGGAGAGCGCGTTGCACTTTCGATGAACTGTGATCATGTCTACCATTTTGAGTGCATTCGACGATGGCTTTTGAAGAAAGAAGACTGCCCGTACTGCCGCCAATCGATGTTGACTAAGGAATCCTCAACCAACGAGAAGCACGTGATTGAATCGATCTCTTTTTATTGCATACAGCACGGGCTTCAGCAAGAGTGCAATAGCAGTGATGAAGCGGACGAGGTGATGACGCTAGATGTCGAATCACAGAGACAAGGCTGTGAACACTACTTGAAGAACGCTCCCCAGACAAGCAGCACCAACGAAGATGCAAATGCTGTTGTCGATCTAGTAACCCCCTGACATAAACGAAAGCAAGTCGCCGACATCCTCTCAAATCTTATGCTTTCTGTATGTCACTTTCCCTCCAAGGATTGCTACATCTAAAATAGTGTAGCTTGCGGAACACAGCATTGTAGAACAGGTGCTGTCTCCATCATTTCGCATAGCGTAATTTGTACGTGGTGCTTGCCGCTCCTGCGTTGGGAGCGCTCAGTGTATTGGCATGCAAGTTTTCAGAAAATCCTCTTTTAATCGTGTGTTTTGCCATGACGTCTTTGGCTTTCCACAGACTTCTTCAAGGCTTATGGTCCGTCTAGCGTACATACTTCAAACGTACTCATAAGACATTGAAAGTGCACTCGAAACGCACTCATACGACATTGAGAGATGTGTCGTCATATCCTGGGCAAGCTAGTCGAGACGTGCTTCACAGCCTCCAGCATTCCTGATCTGGAATGGGATGGCGATGTGCCTACAAATAATGAAAACGCCATGAATGAGACGTTCCATAGCAACAACGAGACGTTGTCGCCAACGCCAGCTCCGACGGATTCTGGGCCATCGACGTTCATCGTCATTCCAGTACTGCTTGTAGTCCTCTGCATCTTTATCACAGTTATTCTTTTCCTCGTCAACACCCCCGCAGCAGCAGGAGGGGCACAAGGGAGGAGCCAGCCTGATGAAGAAGAATCAATGGATCCAGAGGCCATTCGAAAACGTAATCTGGTCATTGATCACTGGCTCGTTGCCGCCGAAGGTGTCGCGCACGATGAGGCGTGTAAGCAACACGAAGAGCAAGGACGAGGTTCTTCTGCTTGGACCAGAGAATGCCAGATTTGTATGGACGAGATTAAAGTGGGGGATAAGGTGGCGTGGTCGCTGAAGGGATGCGATCATGTGTATCACTTTTCATGTATCCAGTCATGGCTTCTGAAGAAGAGCGATTGCCCATCCTGTCGACAGCCAATGATACCAGTGGATTGTGAGATCAGTGAGGACAGAGAGGACGGCGAAATGGACACCTTTAGAAGAGATCGCCAAGAAACGGCATTCTACTGTGTACAACACGGATTCCAGACTACCAAAGAATCCAGATGTACCCCCACCAATGTTGCCCCTACCCCTTCTTCAGATTCAAAAACTGGCCCAAAAGGGAAGGATGCGCCTTTTCCCGTCAGTGATGGAGTTGTCCCTGTGGAAGCTCGCATCTCTAAGGCTGCATGAAACAATAAGTCGCACCCCAACCGCGAATGCTAGAAATTACAGCGAACTTCTAGATCCGCCTTCAAGGTGCCATCGACGCCTTGTATTCGCAGCTTTCGTCCTGCTAACGATACTAAGATTATATTATGGTTGTAGTATTGTTTTAGGCTAGAGTACCATTGACAGTTTGTGGAGCTGAATCTTCCAAGAACGGAGAGTCGCGGTCGTCATTAACAGTGGGCTGCCAACCAAAATATTCCATCAGCGCTCCCAATGCGAACATCGCAGCGAAGCCAAAGAAGACACCAATTTTGGAAGCGTAGCGATCGTCCACGCCATACGGCGCCTTATAACCCTCTGATTTCCAGTAGGTTGATAATCTCCAATGGGCCTCACATGCATACGTGTTTCCGTCAACATTGTAGGCGACAGGCCAGTCAGAAGTACCGTCATCGTCTGTATAGACTGGTCCGCCCGTGCAAGTAAATTCACGGCCGTCTGAGTATTGGAACCAGCTATGGTGTTCGGCTTCGGGTGTCTGGTCGTCTCGGATGCTACTTTGGCGCTGCAGTGACTGATCAAACCACGTACAGTTGGTAACAATGTCCGTCTCGCAGTTTTCGAATTGAACTCGAACGGAGCTGTATGTGTCATTGAGCGCCTCCCAACCGACCACTTGCACCGAGTAGCCCTGGTAGTTAACCATTTTCCCTCTCCGTACTCGACCCTCCTGAATCATTGCTGTGGAGGCGCTGAGAGCCAAGGTCGCCGTCAACAACAAACATACGTGTTTGCATTGCAGTGGATTTCGATGTGGCGTTCGAAGCCAGACGGGAGAAAAGCTAAGCAGATTGATGGCAAACAAGGGAGCGACCATGCTCTTGATCCCAGAAATAGATCGATTTTGGACTAACAGAGCGAGTACCATCCAACACCACAAGATTATGGGTATCAATGTTAGCCCAATCAAGTTCACAATGAAACGACCTTTCTGGGGTTGTGTCTCGTGGTTCTTGGCATGTATCCAATAGAAGTAGGTGAAGCCAGTGCCAGCTAATATGGCAATGAATGAACCAAACACAATCAATGTGATTCCGCTCATGATCTACTGCAGGTTGGTTGCCGATGCCCCAAATGCATGTTCACAGAATGTTAGTGCCAAAGTGGTGGTGTTCATCCGTTGGAAAAATCTCTTTCGCAGGGCCGGCGGCGGCATCGCAATGATACCCCCCAGCGATCATCTTTGACGTCAACATTTATTATCTTTGACGTCAGAGTTTACGACTGTTTGAGACACGAAAAACATCTCGGAACGCAGGGGGGTATAGAAACTCCCTCCAACGGAACTCTGTGCCAAAATCTACAGTACAAGAACATTTCACTACTCATTCAACAGTTTGAAAGTCAACTCGCACTCTTTCTATCATGTCGTTTGCAACAGTGTCGTTGATGCTTGTTGGCGTTCTGGTTGTGATGATCGCTGCTGGGGCTCTTGTGTACGGGCTTTGGATTTTTGCCTCGCGTCACAAACAACAGCCCAAATTTGCCCCCTTTGTATTCAACCTCATCATTTTGACATGCCTGCCGGCTGGTCTTACCCTCTATCTGGTTCATGACTGGTTAGTGATGAATGATGAAAGACTTGAATCGGCGCAGATCGTATTCTCTCTGGGTTGGTCGTTGGCGTGTCTCTGTCTCATTATTCTGTTTCCAGTTTGCCGAGGCGACTTGGTAGATGTGCGCGACCATACGCTTCGATACCTGGTCATTGTCGCAGCTACCACATGTGGTTTGTCCATGTTTCAGCAAGGTATCTGGAACCACGGTCGTGGTTACAAGTATGTTACTGGGGCCAATATGGTTGGATGGGAGTCTATTGACGACTACAACAGCCTCATTTCTGTTGAGCTCTCTAATAGTTGCCAAGTCCCAGTTGAGATGAACTGTGCTGATTTTGAGGAAGCCCGTTCCCTAGACCATGATGATGATGACTATGTGTGGTCATATATCAATCCTCCCTATGGTTGGAGCTTCTCGTGCTCGAATGGGGTTGTCAGAAATAGTGACGACGACCAGAATGTCGAATATGACTGGTCCGGGGCGACGGCATACAGTATATTGGGCAATGAACATGCTTGTAAGGCAGAATGGTTGACAACAAGGGCAGCAAAGAACCTCCCAAACTATCCCAGCTTCAATGACGTTGACGAAGGCCGCTTTGGAGCGAGAGCGGTGGCTTTTGGGATCATTACATTGGTGCTGGGCGCGCTTGAGTGGTTTCGGATACGGAGGCAACGCAGTCTCAAATCGACATTGACATTAGAGTCAAACCAGGAAACCTATTCACCACCGCGGCCGGAAGAAAGCTCCGCAGCCGACGGGTAAAGCTCTCGACGCATTGAAGCAATCCAAAGCATCTAAAGTTCCCCTTAATATTTGCAAGAGTGCGTTCGTCTAACGCAAGCCGCACGTACTTAGATCGTCGTCCTCCTCCTAACGCATGTAGATTAAAATGTTTGTTGAAGCAGCCAAACTTTACTCACTTTTCAAATCGAAGAAGGAAAGCGAAAGTAGAGTGCGTTAGGATCTCTTCAAGATCCAACTACATTAGGGATAATAATAGAGATGCCCACACGACCTGTCGAACGACGAACTGACCAAAACGTGTACTTGTACTTTGAAATCAACGCACTACGTGTACGTTTACTCGTAGCAGTAACGACTAGCTGGACTTTCGTGAACGCTGCCGCACGATTGACAGCTGCAACGAAGTGAAGCTAGGAAACGAGGCTTTCATTTGTTTGATGTCCCTCCGCATGGCGACGAGACCTATCTCCAGCACCACTACTATCATTCGCACTGGAGCGAGTGACTGTAATAAGAATCACAAACAACGTAAAAAATGTGTCAAGTTCGGCGCCCCGCCGAAGAATTGGAAGAGCCATCAGAGCGGTCTTGGCGGAAGAGCCTGGCGGCAACAGCAGAAACTCAAAATCCGACAAAAGATAATGTCGGGGCACGAAAAAAGTCAGATAGAGATTAAGCTTCTCTACGATCTTCTCCGAGGGAATTCAGATACCTGTGAAGGAATGCTGAATGTTGCTGAGAGAAACGAACGTTTTGCGGGGTCCCTGGAATCGTTCCTTGACGCCGCAGGAGCCGAATTTGCAAACCAAGAAACCAACGAAAAAAACACTTTGAAAGACAAAATGGAGTGGTTCCAAGAAAAGTACGGAGATGTCGAGCTCAGTGATTCATTCCTAGAGAAGAAATACGTCCGAGGTCAATTGCTTGATATCTGTAGTTCCAGTGTTTATTTGGGCATGGTCAAAGGGGAAATCCTTGATACGTCTTCTGAAGACGACGAAAAAAGACCTTCATACTCACGAAAGACCAGGGGTCTGCTCTGAAAGATAGCAGACACCCTGCTGCGCGTGCCCTGGCTGATAGTTTGTGGGCAAACATGGCGAATAGCTCCAGCGGCGAACCTCCAGGAGCCGAGCCCAACTATAATGAGAGTACAAGCTCGGCTGCGGCAGCTCCTTTGCTTTCATTGCACCCACATCAATCAATCACGGGATTGGGTGGTGTTCTCTAATAGTTGCCACGTCCCAGTTGAGATGAACTGTTCTGATTTTGAGGAAGCCCGTTCCCTAGACCATGATGATGATGACTATGTGTGGTCATATATCAATCCTCCCTATGGTTGGAGCTTCTCGTGCTCGAATGGGGTTGTCAGAAATAGTGACGACGACCAGAATGTCGAATATGACTGGTCCGGGGCGACGGCATACAGTATATTGGGCAATGAACATGCTTGTAAGGCAGAATGGTTGACAACAAGGGCAGCAAAGAACCTCCCAAACTATCCCAGCTTCAATGACGTTGACGAAGGCCGCTTTGGAGCGAGAGCGGTGGCTTTTGGGATCATTACATTGGTGCTGGGCGCGCTTGAGTGGTTTCGGATACGGAGGCAACGCAGTCTCAAATCGACATTGACATTAGAGTCAAACCAGGAAACCTATTCACCACCGCGGCCGGAAGAAAGCTCCGCAGCCGACGGGTAAAGCTCTCGACGCATTGAAGCAATCCAAAGCATCTAAAGTTCCCCTTAATATTTGCAAGAGTGCGTTCGTCTAACGCAAGCCGCACGTACTTAGATCGTCGTCCTCCTCCTAACGCATGTAGATTAAAATGTTTGTTGAAGCAGCCAACCTTTACTCACTTTTCAAATCGAAGAAGGAACTGTACTTATTGCACCATGGTATGCCCGCAAGACTGCTATCAGATATACTGTGTAAATTGTGGCGCATAACGACATTTGTGACGGACATTTTGAAAGTCAAAAGTACAGTACCACGATCAAACCACCCGAGTGTCGCCATCTCAGCGCTTCTCCTCTGGCATAATGTACATGATAACTGCTGCGTCCTGTGATTGCTATCTTTCGCACACTGATGAGAATTGAGTGCTATCTACAGATCAGGGCGACTATAAGCTTAAGGTTGAGCTTCACGAATTGATTCACTCGTCATTCTTCATAACATGGCTAACGAAACACTGGCCCCAGCGGCAGCGCCTGCACCATCCCTTCAAACCACACAGATTTATATTGCGATTCTTGTTGGCGTTATTTGTATTCTTCTCGTGTTACTCCTTGGGGTGATTGTCCCATGTATGTTTCCAATTCCACAGCAACGAGAAGAACAAGAAGTCGAAGAGCAAACACCGACCATTGACCCTGAGCGCATCAAGCGACGGAACCAAACCGTTGAAGATTGGCTCGTGACTCAAATCGTGGTGGAAGATGGAGACAGTGTGGGCAAGTCCCCCGAAGTTGAGCCTACTACAGATGTTTGTTGTCAAATTTGTATAGAGGATTTCAAGGTGGGAGACCGAGTGTCATGGCCTATTGGGTGTGACCACGTTTTCCACTTGGCGTGCGTTCAAGAGTGGCTCTTAAGGAAGAAGGATTGTCCATATTGTCGACAAGTCATGTTGCCGGTGGATACGTCAGATGAGTATGATGTCGTGGAGTTAATGAATCAGAGAGCGCGGCGACAAGCGGCGACCTCGTTTTCGCTACAAGATGGGCTCATAGTGAAGGCGAAGGAACCCATTTTACAGGCTATGGGAGATAGTAGTATCACCCATGCTGAAAGTGGTCGTGTTACTGGGAAGGGCATGGTTATTGAACCACCAGTCGTGCTGACGTGCCGACCAGAGGAAGAGAATCGCCTGGGACTCGTGATTGAGCCGCCTCTGCTGGGTTCTATCCTTGGTTATTACGAGAGAGCAGAAGACGAAGGAGACGAAGAGCGTCCAGCTCCTAGCTAGCACAACCATCATGATGTACATGCTGTGCAGTTAATGGATTGTTTGTGGTGGGGTGTGTGAGTGTCAAGTGTGAGGCGGCTCGCCGGTTGGTTGGCCTCTCCAGCCGGTCTTTCTTGTTCTGAGGGTGTGTATGTGAGTTACATGGAAAAGAAGTAGTACTATAGTTTTTGTGGATTACTGTTAGCTACAGATGCGCATCAGCCTTCTAGAGCAAGTGGGAGAGTAGACTTATGCAGACAAATAACCTGAAGAGTTTCCCATCCGACAGTAGACGTAGAGAGGCACGCTAGTAACTGTAATAGGTTCTGTAATGATTTCCACAGGGGTTGGCTTCTCTGGAAATCTCATACTGTCAGAATCTTGCTCTAGCACTAAACGCGTGAGATTAAAATCCAAAAGTTGAAAAGGCTATAATGAGAAATTAAGGTTTCATTGGCTAAGAAACTGTCACCTTGGGGGATAGAGACACTTGACCTATCACCGAGCAGAAATGACCATGGGGAGACCACCATCAGGTTGCTGCACTACTGAAGAAAGTATGGGCTTGGCTTGATACCCATCTTCAATGACTTCAAACTTCAGCTTTCGAATGAGAAGTGCCAGCAACGTGATAGCCTCTTGCATAGCAAGTTTTTGACCCACACAGTTGCGGGCTCCTGCTGCAAAAACACAGAAGGCGTCCTTGTTGGCTGGGGGTACCTCATGACAACTTTCCATGTCATTGCTCGGTCGTTCTTCCCATCCATTGCTGCTGCCATTACTACTAGCAATTGGACGCACCCATCGTTCGGGACGTAGTTGATCTGGGAGCGGAAAATTTCGCGCATCTCGTTGAATTGACCATATGGGAACGAAAATCGATGTACCTTTTTCTACCACGTGTCCATGAAGTTCAATAAGCTTCTCCGTGGTGCGAATGGTCAGAGGTGCTGGTGGGAAGAGACGCAGAGTTTCCAGAATAACAGCGCGTGTGTATTGTAACTTTTCGGGGCCTTCCAACATTTCAGTTGCTTCGTCCGTAGGGAGGACCGATTGAATTTCTCTCAGGCACTTGGCTTGTATGTCTGGGTGTTTGGCCAATAAGTAGATGGCATAGCTGAGAGTGATGGCGGTCGTATCGTACCCTCCAAACAGAAGTGTCATGAGAATATCACTAATGGCATCATCTGACATTTCGCTGTCGCCCGTTCCATCTTCTGCCTTGGCAGCTCGAAGAATATTGGCAAGCAAGTTATGCTGCTGGTTGAGAGCATCAGGGGCAGCTCCTTCTATTTGGTTGAGCTGGGATCGGGTTTTGGTGATTTGCTCTGCAATAAACGTGCGAATTACATTTCGTTGAGCTCGTTGTTCTCGGTTGGCGGCTGTTGGAACAAAGTAGAGCCATGAGGTGGGATCCCAGGGTTGTGTGAGGCGTCGAGTATATTCCGACGTTAAATGCTCAAAGGCAGATGCCACAGCTGTCAGCTTCAGCTTTTGGCAACATTCAAAGTCTGCATCCAGCACAGCAAATCCAAAGACATCCATGGTAGCCATTTTCATAAAAGGCAACAAGAGTTCTTGTAGTGCTCCCGTCTTGGTCTTCTTAATGGCTTCTAGCAATGAATCAGCCAAAGTGTTCCCCACTCGATTGATGGCACTTTGCGCCTGCTTCAAAGCTCTTGGCGTGAACGACTTGTGGACGGTAGTCCGGTAAAGCCTCCATTCTTTTCCCATCAAGCTTGTCAGCGCCTTTTCGCCCAAGAAATTGTTGGTGTGCAATTCGATCAACTTGAGTGGTGCTCGATAAGAACTCGAGTTCAAGACGGTCTTGACATGATGGGATAAGAGGATGCACATGGTAGGTCGATTGAGAAACCAAAAACTGCACAAACCCGACTCTGGATCTGCGAATTCCACAAAGACTTTGTGATATCCTTGGGTGAAATCACTAGCGCCATTCAGCATGACCATATGACCAAATACCCAGTTGGCACCAGGGGCGTAGGGAATGCCAGGAAAGATGGGCGACTCGACCTTTTTCTGTGCTTGGGCCTTGATAACCCAAAGGGCGCTCACCGCCGCTGCAACCACCAGAGTGGAGGCGGCGACCAATGAGGACGCCGTACTACTACTAGTAGTAGAAGGGGTAGTTGAATTCATTGCATCTACTAACAGCAAAGTTGCTTTCTTTCGGGAGAATGTTGTGTTTATGACGTAGTGAGAGTTTCAGATCGCCGATCCAGAACATTGGGCGCGCGTCGCCGCGCGTCCAAATCAAACAGTTGCGTCAATCCCGCCAGCGTGACGTCAATTGACTGCCGCGCCAAAAAGATGCACTTCTTTTTCTTCGAAGGTGTCACTCCCGCGCAACAATGACTGTTCACATCTTCTTGATTGAAGAGACTTCAGCAGAGAGTAACCAACGAGGCAACAAGCGACCATGAGCACCAACGACGACAATTACCTTGAATTGACACCGATCATACTAGAGGGGAGTAGTCAAAAGACCAATGATGGCTTGAGTGTTGTAAAACTAGGACTGTACATGGGGATCGCGTTTTTCTTTGCAACCCTCATCATCATCATTGTCCTTCCCCGCGTCATTCTTTGCATTCGAGGATACTTCTTGACAGAGTCAAAGATAAAAGAAAAACGACAGAAGAAGATTGACAAGTGGATCATCACAAAGGTGAGTTATCTTGCGGAGAGCAAGAGATTTTCGTTGTGCAAGTTGGTGACGTTGTGTCTCACCGAATGAGAATTCTTGACAAAGCAGCATGTTCCGAAGCACATTTCGCTCGAAGCAACTACGTCGAGCTCTGATACTTCCAGCGGTAACGATAAGGATGCAATGGTTGATGTCGAAGCCCCGAACGATGAGACAGTTGACAGCGATCGGGGTCAAGAGTGTTTGATTTGCATGGACAGTTTCTCAGAAGGTGATTCCGTCGCCTTCTCAATACATTGTGATCACGTCTTTCATCATCAATGCATCGCGGAATGGCTATTGAAGCATAATGATTGCCCCTATTGTCGGCGTTCCGTGATACCCGAGAAGAAACTCACTCGCAAACATTCCAGAATGCTGAAAGCGGAGAAGCAAAAGAAAAGTGAAGCGACCAACTTTACTGTTGAAGATGGGCTGGTGAAGAAAGCAGCGAAAGGGCGAAAGGAAAGCAGCTGTGAGATAGAGACTCCTGAGGAAGATCTTGTGATGAAAGCAGCGGGTGAACGGTAGGAAGGCAGCAGTGATGCGGAGGCTCCAGAAGATGCGCTTGTGATGCAAGCATCTTATGGGCCGCAGGGAAACAGCGGTGCAGTGGAGGCTCCTGAGGATGCGCTTGTGAGGAAGGCAGCAGATGGGCGACAGGAAAGCAGCAGTGATGTGGACGCTCTGGCTATCCAAACTCTAGTTCTGTGAATGGCGAAGGTTTCAGTCCTCATCGAAACGTGGCCCTCGACCATACTACCACGCGGAGGATTCTGGTGCATTTTTGTCAACACGTGACAACATTAGATAGCAAGTACGAACACCACTTCTAACTCTATAAACGTACGAAGAGGCAAAGTCTTGCTGTGCGGCATGCTGGCCTACACGGAGCTAGCAGATTTGCATTGTAAACTGGCGATTCTGATCTACACAATGCTTCTTGCCTATGACGATGGTTCGTCGCCCTTGTTCTCGTCTTTCTCGTCCGCTGTCTCCTCGCCCTTCTTAATATGCCAAACGTTGCCACCCAGCATGTCATCCCAATCTACAACACGCCACGTTGTCAACATATCCTTCTCTTTGAGCACCATTTCAAACCGCACCAAATGCATCACCACCTGCTCTTGTTCACTACCTTGCACCAGAGCCCCTGTTGATTTATTTGAGACTGAAAACTGTTCTCGACATTCGACTGATGTGTCCACAATGAGCGTAAACGTTTGTCGTGATCCACCTGACTTCTCAATCAATGTCTCAACACGATCTTTGACATCATCGTACGAAGCACTGTTTTCAATAATAGTTTGATCCAAATCATGATAGAGATCAAGGAGGGAGGAATCTTTGGCAATTGCCTCCCGTGTAATGACAGGAATGATAAATGCATGCTCGAGCTGATAGGACATGGGCGCGAGACTAAACTTCACATCAAAAGCATCTGTATCAATGGCGCTGTATTTTGACCGCAGTGTTTCCTCTAGGGTTGCCTCCACGAATCCGAGTGCATCCTGAGATGCTTCCTCTGTCCACTCCGAGATCTCCAGAGTGGACGTATCCACCGCTAGCCCGTCCTCGCCCTTGTCAATGGCATCCGTCGGAACTACAGCAGTCGGGACATGGTTTCGTTCATGAATAATGTTAGAGAATCAGACAACACCAAGTTGATATCAACGTCTACATGCGTCTACATACCTTTCAAAACATGCGACAACAGTCCTGACAACGCCTTTTGAAAAGCCCATGTCATGTCATCGCCCAGTTCAACTTTCCAGGTTCCAAAGAAGGTAGCCGACCAACCAAATTTCAACTGGCGGGCTACCAGGGCATGTCGAGCACTTCGACTCCACCATGATTGAGAGGCAACCCCCGACAAATCGTTGGGGTGTTGCAAGCGATCCAGCAGGATGGGGTCAGAACGCCAAGGAAATACTGTAGAACTCGTGGTAGTAGACAAGCAACGGGGGTGTGACCTTAGCGCTCTGTGAAGGGAGTATGGTACTCGACCTGTGGACTGAAGCATGGTACTGAGGGGCTGTGATACGATTGCAACGGCAGGAGGATGTTCTCTTGAGATCCACACCTCTGATACTGAGAATGCTAATGCAGTGGATGGGATGACTTGCAATGATGCTCATTGATGTCAGCGATATCGGAGCTTGTGAAATTCTCGCACGTCATCGACTGTGTACAGTATTACAAAATACCGTGCGCTATTACTGTCGATCTTCTATCACGCTTAGAATAGAGCGGTTTATCCTGTAGACCGCTGGAGACAGCCAACCCAGGCAAGAGCGCCGGTGTTGATTGTTCGCATCTATAGGCATCTATGTACCAGGGTTTCTAGATCCAGAAGACGCCACCGGAGACCCTTGCTCTATCTGGACTAGTAAAAGGATGCCACCCTCAACTACTGCCGCTGAGTCTTGCGATAGTGAGTGTACTCAGACAACCGATACATGAACTTGTAGATGTGTTATTTGTGCCTTTCAAAAGTCAGGTACTTCTGGTAGAAGGTGTATCCATTCTCTGCAATTTTCTCCACTTCCTTCCCATGAGTCTTCACACCCACATCAACATCTCCTTCACATCATCAAGATCACCGCCCAAGACAGGAATGTAGTTCAAGAATGGTTCAAGGTGCAGTTGGTATCATTCCTCGTACTTGGGATCTTGTATGAGGATGACTGTGGTCCTCGTCATGAAATGATCACTCACACGGAAGGGTGCACCAATTCCAGGGAGGGCCAATGCTACTTGATAGTCTTGAAAGTACTTCTTCTCGTCAATGCAGTCGGCAGGAAGATGCTTATTGAGTCCATTCGTTGTTCAACAGGCACGCATCTTCTGTATCCGTGGAAAAGCCGCTGAAGTGGGCATCTAGTAGGTCTGTGGTGTCTACAGAAAAGTCAACCGCCTTAAAGCATGCCAAAAATCTTGTATGATTGTGGGTTAGGTGAGATTTTCTTTGTACAGCTCAAAGCCAGGATTCACTGATATCCACGCCCTTCCACAAAAGACTGGGAGGGACTGTTGATCCTCCCATGGTGTTGCGTTGGCGTCGTAAGGTCTTCAGAAATCAGCAATCCCATAAGAATGTTCCAGGTAATACATTTCAAGCAGATCTTCTTTGTTGGGGGAGGAATTGCCGAGACATCCTGCTTTGTCTACTATCTCTTGTCGAAACTTATCACCAAGCAGAAAGCCAACTGGCATGTTGCACGGAATAGTTTGTGACTTGAAGATGTGTTTCAGTGTACTTCACCAAGGGAGCTCTGAATTACCACAGGTAACGTCTGGAACATATACTCTGGGGTGCTTTGACGGTGAGATCGATGAGATCATCACAGTAGACCTGATATGTGTCCAATTTCAATTGTTGGATGGCTGTTGTCAAGAATGTGGTCAGTGACCTGGCTTCTAGGAAAATTTGACTAGGATGGCATGCCACTCATGCTTTTTCCATCAGCCCAATTCTCATGTTGTACTACCTGAGATTGATTTCTATCAGGGGTGATACCACCATCGAGTGTTGATGTGGTTGTTTTATAGGTCAACATGCTGCTCTTCTTTCTGTTGGCGAGATATTCTCCAGTCTCAGCAGTTCTGATAGGCTTTTGAGGTGATGCCTCTAGAGATAGTCAAAGCTCCTTGCGGTGATACACTTATGCAATATGTAATCTGGTCTATATTCAATGGCTTTGTCAATGTCAAAGAATGATCTTCTTCAATCAGGCTCAGACAGATCAAAGTTGTACGTAAAGATCTTAAAATACGGTCTCCAACACTTTCTTCTCATGAACGAGACACTCATTTTGTATCCATGTCTTCCAGCTGTTCATTACTTTGTTCCTGGCTATCATTGAACATGAACACAATTGAAATGATTGCCAGCGCCAAGAGCGGACTGAGGAAGAGCAGTGAGGGTGATCGTCGATCTTAATCATGGACCATAGTATACACTTGAAATGATGCTTAGGGTTGTCAGTTTTTGTGTAGTGATCGCCCGCATGATCAAGGCACTCAAACTCTAGCTAAATGGTACTGGAGTAGTGTACATTGCTATTTAGAAATTTGATTGAATAGGGGGGTTGACCCGGCACATGATTTCCTCATGTGGGGCGCAACTTGATAAACAAGGAAAAAGAAAAAGGAAGAAAAGAAAAATAAAAGAGGGGAAAAAAGGAGAAAAAGAAAAAGAAAAAGGGAGAGAAAAGAAATCAAGAACTAGCTAGAACTGCAACTTCGAAACTGCTTTTGTGTGTAGGTTATGCAATTTTTCAAATTCGTAGTCTCGCTACCAAGGTAAGCATAGTCGATCAGGGTAAGTTGGGGGGACTCGCGAATGGGTGTAACTTGTTGACTGGGCTATTTTGGGCTCTAGCTAGC
Source organism: Herpochondria borealis (assembly GCA_032274145.1). Lineage (NCBI taxonomy): Eukaryota > Rhodophyta > Florideophyceae > Ceramiales > Ceramiaceae > Herpochondria > Herpochondria borealis. Next base: position 109 of record JAVCKV010569212.1, on the reverse strand, counting down.
CATGGTAGTGTAGCTTCGCCACCTACGATTGTATTTACACGTACAACGGCAAGACTGGTGTGACTGTATGTACGCGTACAACGGCAAGACACTGGTGCACAGATACACT
>JAVCKV010569201.1:0-10218 GCA_032274145.1 Herpochondria borealis | reverse complement strand
ATACCAGTAAATTTCCTAGTCATATCGGTGGCGAAGTACAAGGATATGATCCGAAAGAGTGGGTTTCTAAGCTCACTCTTTCGGAGCTGGGGCGAAGCAGCCAAATGGCGATTGGAGCTGCAAAAATGGCTTTGATCGATGCAGGGTTCAATCTTGATCAATCTGTAGATGAACGCTGTGATGTTGTTATGGGTACAACAGATGGAGAAGCGGAAGTATTTGATCGCTTCGTTAGCTCCGTGTTGCACTCACCAGACGAAAGGCCACCCCAATTACAAACAGCAGAAGCGATATCTGACGCGGTATTAAATGAACTTGAACTAATTGGTGATTCTGCTGTTTTAGCGACCGCTTGTTCTGCTGGTAATTACGCCATTGGATATGGTTTCGATAAAATCCGAAATGGTGAAGTCAGTATGGCTTTGTGTGGTGGCAGTGACTCTCAGTGTTTAAAGAATTTTGGTGGGTTCCTGCGTATTGGAGCACTTGCTCCTGAAAAGTGTCAGCCATTCGATTTCAACCGAAGCGGTATTCTTCCTGCGGAAGGGGCAGGTGTTCTTGTGTTGGAAAGTGAAGAACATGCTTTGGCCAGAGGAGCAACACCGTTGGCCCGTATATTGGGTTACGGAGCGAGTTGCGATGGACATCATATTATGTCTCCTCATCAAGACGGTATCGAGACTTGTCTGCGTGATGCTTTAAAGCGCACCAATATTACCCCGGACATGATCGACTATATTTGTGCCCATGGCACGGGTACCACAGCTAATGATGTTATTGAGTCTGCAGCCATGCGTTCAATTTATGGCGAAGATATGCCGCCTATCAGTTCTATTAAATCTATGTTGGGTCACACAATGGGAGCAGCCAGTGCTTTATCGGCTATAGCCTGTGTGTTGGCTTTAGAACATGGCTTTATGCCACCTACAATAAATTTCTCAGAACCTGATGAAGAATGTGCCGTTGATTGTGTGCCAAATCAATCTCGCAATCAGAACTTAAATATCGTGCAGAACAATGCATTTGCGTTTGGTGGTAACAATGCAATATTGATGCTGCAACGTTACGAGGAGAGCAGATGAGTCTGTTTATAAGAGACTGGTCGGTCGTATCTCCACTTGGGATTGGTCGGTCAGAGTTTCAATCGTTCATTGAACAGCGAACTGAACAGCAAGCGACAGATTGGACTTCGCATCCTACCTACCCAACGCTGTTCGAATCGTTTGACAAGAAGAAGCACCTTGGGAAAAAGGGTGTACGTGGTATGGACCAACTGGGTGCTTATGCAACTACTGCCAGTCAGTTACTAAGCCAACAAACTGAAGCACTAACAGACCAAGATCACTCTAAAGTAGCGGTTGTATTAGGTACCGGCACAGGTAGCGTTAAAAGTCAGATCGAATTTATCAAAGATCTGCACGTTCAGGAACGTGTTGAATGGGTAGACCCTATTCAGTTCCCTCAAACAGTAATGAATTGTGCAGCGGGGCAGGTCAGCATATGGCACAAATTTACCGGTGTTAATACAACAATATCGTCGGGTTATCAATCGGGGGTTACTGCATGTGAGTATGCGAATAATCTGTTTGGTCAAAATCGTGTCGATTGGGCGTTGGTTGGAGCTGCGGAAGAATATTCAGAATACTCGCGGAATATGTTTCCTCATGCTTCAACGCATTTGCATCATGATCACCCAATGGGCGAGGGTTGTGCGATGTTGTTGGCTAGCAGAGAAAAACAAGAGCATACCGTGGCTGAGATATTGGGATCTCAACGGTTTGCCTGGTTAGCCAGGCAAAGTTCTGACCAACGTTCAGCAACATTAAGTCAATTGATAGGCGATGCCTTGCAAAAAGTAGCCGGTTCAATACCTGTTAACCGGATTTGTTTCAACGCATTTTCAGATGACGAACATAAAGTTGTGCAATCGCTGGTGCAAAACAACGCTGTTCTAAATAGCGCTAAAACAATTTGTTCAAATGCATTGTTAGGCGACTGTTCATCGGCAACTGCAATTTTTCAAGTTTGTTTATTACTCGCAACTTATCCGCCCTCGGAAGCCGCATCAATCGACTTGGTGCTAACTAACGATGTTGCAGGTGGAGTTGCTCTTACCATTATTCAACAAGGGGTCTGTGAATGACTATTGGAATAACTGGCATGGCCATGAAATCGTCTGTTGGCGATAACTTGGCACAATGCTATGAGGCAATGTGCCAGAGCAAGGATGGAAATGCACCGCTTAGGTCATTTGATGCCGACAAATTTAACGCGAAAAACTCGTATGAAATTGATGATCGGAACAATGGAGAGGATCGCCCTTATCGAGCCAGTGAATGGCTAACCGATGTTATTCGACAAGCAGTTGATGATGCGGGGGTCGATCTTACCGGCAAGCGATGTGGTGTATTCGTAGGTACTGGTTTACGCGAACTAAGGTCCGTAGAAATCTGGCATAACAATAAAAAACCAGTAGATCTGGATCGCCTGCATTTTGGACCAGCCTCTAACGATGCTCTACCAATTAGCGTACCTGTCTACACCTTTTGTAATGCCTGTTCTGCGTCAAATTTCACGTTGGGTATGGCGATGGATATGCTTGAAGACGAAACGCTTGATGTTGCGATAGTTGGCGGTATCGATTCTATTACCGAAAGCATGTTTGGTTTACTCGACCGAGTAAACCCTATGCATCCACAAGCATTGCGCTCACTCAATAAAGATCGTCGCGGTGTTGTAATGGGTGAAGGAGCGGCCGCAGTCGTGTTAGAAAAGTCGCCTTCTAAAGCCGGCGTTACTGTGAAAAGCGTTGGCTTCTCTTGCGATGCATTTCAAGATACCGCCCCGGATAGAGATGGCCTTGTAGCAGCAATGCGCGATGCAGGAACGCGTTCAGGTGTGGCACCCGATGAAATAGACATGCTCTTTATGCATGGCACAGGTACTATATTGAACGACGATGTTGAGATGCAAGCGGTTAACGCGTACTTCGGCGAACACGTTAAAAATCTTTCAGTAACTGGCCTTAAACCCAATATAGGACACACCTCCGGTGCATCAGGTTTAATCAGCACAATCATCGCGTCTAAAAGTCTATTAGACGGCGTAGCACCACCCATATTCGGTTTGAATGATCCCATAGAGCTTGCGCAAGATATGAAACTCCTTGCTGAGCCCGCCAATGCAGAAGAACTTAGAAATATTCAGATTAATGCTTTCGGGTTTGGTGGTGTAAACGCAGTTGTACTTGTTTCCAGGAGTTGATATGACCAGTAATAAAGTAATAGCTATCACCGGTGTCGGTCTTGAAATCCCTGGCTGGCAAGGTAGTTCACCCTCTGAGCTACCAGACGAACCAGTAGTTTATGGTGAGTTCGACCCAATTTCAGTGTTGGGGAAAAAAGGCTTACGTTATAAAGATCGGGCTACCATACTCGCACTGTGTTCTGTACAAAAAGCGATGCAAGATCGTGGGGTGCATGAACTGGAAAAGGAAGAGCGTGCTGCATACGGGGTTTGTGTAAGTTCTAATCTTGGGAATATGGATACGGTTTGTGAGCAATCTGAAATCATTCAAAAAGAAAATGTAGACACCACTAGCCCAATGGCATTACCGGTTGCTTCAAGTAATGTTATCGCTGCCAGTATTGCCATGCGGTATGGCTGTAAAGCAGCCAATCTCATGTTGTGCAATGGTGCTACGTCTGGCGTAGATGCGCTTTTTATAGCGGCAAGGATGCTTAAAGCCGGTCGTGCTGAGAAAATGATTGTTGTAGGTAGCGAACCTATAAACGACACCACTAAACGTATGCTTGCCGAGTGTAGTTCTGAACCTTTTACCGAAGCTCAGTTAGCACAAGGTGAGTGTGGCGCTTGCGTAATTCTTGAGATGTTAGACGAAAGCTCCGATGCAACCGCCTATGGCACTTTAGGCGATTACGAATTTAAAGCGCCTGGTGGCGCAATGGATATTGATCTTGAAAAGCCAGATGTATGGTTTATCCCACCGCAGAATACTGAAAGATCACAGAAGTTTGTTGCTGACAAATTAAGTAATAGTTTTGCAGGAGTACCCACTGTTGATGTTACCAGCAAGATGGGAGAGCTTTATGGTGCTCTTGGTGTTTTTCAGGCTGTGACATCACTATCTCATATGAAAAAAACGGGGCAGTCGCGCGCAGTTCTGAGTAATGGATTGAATTTTGGCGATGGTATGTCTTCCATCGAAATTTCGATTTAACATTTTTGGCCCAATTAAAATAAATAACAAATAATAATCCTAGGAGATTAAATAAAGTGAATGAACTAGTAGCTGACGAATTAGCGAACAGCAAAGTTGTTGAAAACCTGATGGCGCTTGACAATATTCGAACCTATCAAAGTTATACGAAGTTTGAAGGTTGTAATATCAATACGTACATTGGTTTCAAGCATGTTATGTATATGGCAGAAGAAGGCGTTATCAGCTTTCTACGAGAGCAGGGCTTGGGATCAAGAAAATTATTTGAAGACCATGCAATTTGCCTTGACCTTGTAGATCACAATATTCGCATTCTGCATGGTTTGAAAATGGATGACCTTGTCGATGTAGAAATTCAACCTAAGAAAATTAAAGGTAAAGAGCTGCCTTTTGCCTTTAGGTTGTTCGTAGACCGCGATGGTAAGCGTATTAAAGCAGCCACTGGCAATATCATTGTTCAGTTTAAGCAGCACGATAGTGTTCCGGAATTGGAAAAAACACCAGAGGTGGTTGCACCATTTTTACTCACTAAGCTTGATCGGAAAGGGCAGTTTAAAGCACCACGTCACCAGGACTTCGATCCATCTAATGGTCGTGGCGACACTATGCCAGATGACGAAATCATTAAAAACCTCACAGCAGGTAAAGATAATGTTTTTGTTTGGAAATGGCACATTCCTTATATTTATTGCCATTACACAAAATTTATGCAGATGTCTGGCTATGTACGAATCATGGAAGAAGCGGCTGACCTATTCTGGGCCGAGCGCGGAATCTCTATTTATACCTATCTGGATACTCGACAATGGATACCTGTGGTGCCTTCGGCAAAAATATCCATGCTGCAAGACGCAATAATGGAAGAAACAATCTATACCGTTTTTGATATGGATTTTATTTTCCGTGATGCAACCTATACCCACAACATGGATTGTTATGTAGTGCGCGATGGTAATTTAGTACACACAGCTACAGGTGAAATCACTCACGGTTATGCAAAGAATGTCAGCCGTAAGGAATGGAAACTCGTTAGTTTTGATGACGTCACATTAGACGCGTTAAACAACCGTACATAAATAGGTATAAATATGAAAAAGTGCAGATTCTACTTTCATTTTCGTAGTCCTTATTCTTGGGTAGGCGGCCTATGGATGGATAAACTAAGTGAAGAGTTTGATGTAGAGTATGTGCCTTTTTGGGAAGTTGACGACCTCTCTCGTTCCATGATGGAAGAGAGAGGTGGCGAACACTACTACACGCCAATGTCTAAAGCAAAACATATGTATATTTTGCAGGACATCAAGCGTATAACAAGCGAGTTAGGTTTAGAGCTTAAATGGCCTCCTTCGCCTGATAATCAGCATTGGGAAATACCTCACCTCGCTTATATTTACGCCAGAGAACAAGGTCGTGGAAAAGAATTCTTCGACACAATTCTCAAAACGCGTTGGCTACAAGGCGAGGACATCACTGATCCTGAGGTCGTAAAAAGGGTTGCTGTTGAATGTAGCCTCGATCCGGAAAAAACTGCTGATGCATTTAACGATCAGAAAATTCGAGAGGCCGGCACTGAAGAATTAATGAAGTCGTATGAGGATGGTGTTTTTGGAATACCGTTTTTTGTGCATGGCTATAATAAATTTTGGGGTATCGATCGTTTCGAGTTATTTGTCCGTTCCTTACGCAAAAAGGCAAATTCTACCGACGAAATTAATATCGATAATATCAAACCGTTCTATGAGAATACCGATTCGGTATTCGACACTGATCACCCTGGTGGTTGTGGATAACGGGCTGTCTACCTGTCTGTTGCATGGAAATCTCAAACTAGAAACTATTAAGTTAACGCAGTTGAGTCGCAAAAATGTTACTTGAAAGACCAAATGGAAGTCTTTATTACGAATTACACGGGGAAGGTGCAGAAGTTGTAGTGTTCCTCAATGGTTTTGCATCAGGTATATCAAATTGGTATCCAGTTATTAAACCTCTGAAGAAGGAATATAAGAGTGTATTGTTTGATTATGTAGGCACAGGTAAAAGTATTAAGCGCGAGGGATATGAGTTTAGCTTTGATGCTTATTGTGCTGATCTACGTGCGTTATTGGATCATCTTGGACATACTCAAAATGTTCATCTTGTTGGCTATTCAATGGGTGGTTGGATAACGCAGGAGTTCGCGAGTCGATATCGGGATAGAATAAAATCACTTAGCCTTGTTAATACGAGTTCTTGTATTTCAGCTCGTCAAAATTGGATTATTGAGCATTTTATCAGTGTTCTAAAAGTTGGTAATCTTGATGCATTTAGCCAACTAATGTTCATTAGTTATTACTCGCCCGAGTATTTTGAAAAACATCGCGATAATCTAATTCGAATTAGAAATCTGGCCAGCGCCACTTTTGAACAGCATGATCTTTCTAACTGGGAAGCATTGTTGGAAAGTTGTTTGATGTTCAATGCTGAGCTAACTTTGCCAGACTTAAATATACCGATTATGGCTTTGTCGGGCGAACACGATATATTGTGTCCGCGTATGACATTAGACAGATTTGTAGAGCTAATACCTTCAATAGAAAATCACGAAATTGCTCAAGTAGGGCACGCAATTCCTATGGAGGAGCATCGTAAATTAGCAAACTATCTAGCAGAGTTTTTGAAGTCGCAGAACGTTTAAGATTTTGTGTGTCTGTTTAAGATTGAACGGACATTTTTTAAGTGTATCGATAGGGAGATAAATAGATGAAAAGCGACGTTAGTCCTAACCTTGTGTCTTCAACACCTATGTCGGTGTCGAGTTCAGTGGAGTATGAAGTTTTCCCAGATGATGGTCATGACGATCATGATGAAGCTGGCTATATTCAGCCAGGAGAAAAGAAAGCGCTGGTTAAATTAAGGTTTGTATTTTTACATGCTGGTGCGCTAGGCATATTTTTCGTTCCGTTTCATAGTTCTCTTGTTGTACTGGCATTAGTCGCATTTTTTGGTCGAATGCTTATGGTAGAAACGGGTTATCACCGTTATTTCTCCCATAGAGCTTATAAAACCAGTAGGGTATACCAGTTCATTCTGGCTTTTCTAGCTCAAACCAGTGGTCAAAAAGGTGTTCTATGGTGGGCTATTCATCACCGGCATCATCACCGTCATGCTGATACGCCTAAAGATATCCATAGTCCGTTGTACAAATCATTTTGGGGTGCACATTTTAGCTGGGTATTAGAAGACAACAATCTGGACACGCATTTAAACAAAATCAGGGATTTTGCCAAATACCCGGAATTAGTGTTTCTGAATAAATACCATTACATACCAACGTTGTCATTTTTAGCGTTCATCTATTACATAGGTGAGTACAGCTCTTTGATGCCTAATGTGAATGGTTGGCAAGCGGTATTTTGGGGCTTTTTTCTGAGTACACTAATCATGTATCACATTACCATGACGGTTAATTCAGTGGTTCACGACAAGCGATTTAAAGGCAGCCGCCGATTTGAAACTGGTGAACTATCCAGAAATAATGCGTGGCTGGCAATTCCACTTGCAGGAGCTGCTTGGCACAATAACCATCATCGTTACCCTAGTGCTGGACGAGCGGGATTTTATTGGTGGGAGGTTGATCTTGGGCATTATCTGCTGTGTATTTTGAAAGCATTGGGGATAGTCTGGGATGTCAAAACTGTACCTAAGTCGATTTTAGAAGAAGGCAGAGAGCTAGATCGCTCTAAACGCACTAGTCATTAATTTATCGATAATATCTAGCGTGAGCTATAGAAGTTATCGTGTTTTATGAGAAAAAACTGTAGGCTCTAGTGTAAAACCAGATAGTGCAGGAGAAGGAGCTCCTTTTACCTTGCTTTAGCCGGTTGAGTTTGTACGGATGGTTGTTTTTAACCTTTAAGTTCAGGAGAGTCTTAAAATGTCCAAATTACCTTTTTCAACTGACGCTTATTCCAAGGCTGTCGTTAACCATCCGATAATAGTTATTTTTTTATCGTTGTTGTTGGTGGTTGCATCTGTGATTGGTATACGAAATATCGGGTTTTCAACAGATTATCGTGTATTTTTTAGTGAGCAAAACGAACAACTACTGGCTTTTGAAGAGCTGCAAAATACGTTTTCCAAGAACGACAACATATTTGTGGTGATTCATGATGAAGATAAATCTCTTTTTAATCCGACATCACTTTCTGCAATAGAGCTGTTCACGGAGGAAGCTTGGCAAACACCGTTTTCTATTCGAGTAGACTCTCTTACGAACTTTCAGCACACCACAGCTGGAGATAACGATTTAATTGTTGATAATCTTATAAATGATGGGGCAGCACTAACCGCTGTAGAAGTTGAAAATGTAAGAGAAATCGCACTCAATGATGATCGTCTCGTAGAGCGTCTAATTTCGAAGGATGGTCGCACTGGTTCGATCAATATCACCTTACAACTCCCAGGCGAATCGAGAACCGAGGTTCCTGAAGCCGTAGCCCATGTGCGCGCTCAAATTGCGGAAATTGAAACTCAATACCCGAACTTGCAGTTTCGGCTGACAGGTAATGTCATGTTAAGCAATGCCTTAGCAGAGGCCGCCATTGTCGATTTGAAATCGCTGGTACCAATTATGTACGGCGCAATAGCTATTTGCGTGTTTTTGCTGTTTCGATCTATATCGGCAACGATATTGACATCAGTTATGGTGCTTGTTTCGATGTTTTCTGCTGTTGGTATGGCGGGTTGGCTTGGGATCGTATTAACACCGCCTTCTTCATCTGCACCAACCATCATCATGACCTTAGGAGTTGCAGGAAGTATTCATGTATTGTCCTCGTTTTTTCTAAGTATGAATGGAGGCTTAGCCAAGAAAGAAGCAATGATTGATAGTTTGAAAGTGAATATTGAGCCGGTTTTTCTCACTGTTCTCACAACTGTCATCGGGTTTCTTAGCATGAACTTCTCAGACACCCCACCCTTACGTCATTTGGGAACAATTTCAGCAATTGGTATTTTGTATACATTAGTGTTTACTTTATTTACTTTGCCTGCTGCTTCCATGCTGCTACCTTTCAAAAATCGCAGTTCTGGGTTTAAAATAAATAAAGTACTTAAACCCACTGCAAATTTAGTCATCCGTTATCATCGCCCTCTGCTTTGGTCTGTTGCTGGCTTGGCAATTTTAATTGCCAGCTTTATTCCACGAATGGAATTAAATGAGCAGTATATTGACTATTTCGATGATTCAATAGAATTCCGACAAGATACTGACTTCGCAATGGAGCATCTGACTGGAATTTACAAAATTGAATACAAGCTTCAGGCGAGTGAAAGCGGCGGAATTAGCCAGCCAGAATTTCTTAAAGAAGTAAAAGACTTTGCAGATTGGTTCAGAGAGCAGCCTGAAGTAGTCCATGTACAAAGTATTGTTGAAACCATCGAAACGCTGAACAAGAACCTACATGGCGACGACGCATCGTTTAAGCGTTTGCCTGAAGATCGCGACCTCGTTGCTCAGTATTTGTTGCTTTATGAAATGTCTTTGCCTTATGGCCTGGATATGAATAGCCAGATAAGCATAGGTAAGGACGCTACGAGGCTTACCGTTATGCTTCAGAACCTTTCCACTTCTCAACTGATAGATATTGAAAATAGAGCAAGAACCTGGCTAGCCAATAATACATCGATTATGGAAACCAGCGAAGGCACTGGGTCATCTGTTGTTTTTGCGCATATGGCGGAAAGAAGTATCAATAGTATGATTGGTGGCTCGATATTGGCGATATTCCTAATAGGCATCGTATTAATGATAGCGCTTAAGAGTATCAAATATGGCGCTATCAGTATGGTGCCAAACCTCTTACCTTCGGCGATCGCTTTTGGTTTTTGGGCGATGTTTGTTGGAGAAATGGGCTTTGCATTATCGGTAATGATTGCCATGACCTTAGGCATTGTTGTAGACGATACTATTCATTTCTTAAGTAAGTACATTCGAGGTA
>JAVCKV010569190.1:0-10218 GCA_032274145.1 Herpochondria borealis | reverse complement strand
TGCTGAACGTATCACCAAAAACTAGATACCCATTTTCCCAATAATTTTCAACTCCTGAAAAATGCGTAAAACTTACATCAAAGAAATTAGAATCTTCTAAAGCTGTCTTATCTAATCTAGTCCAACCACCTCCATCAGTAGTCATATCACAGTAAACACTAAACTCGTCTCCATCTTTTAATTTAATGTTGTAATTTCCGTCACCAATTGATAATCCCCTGTCCAGAATATCTTTACAAGAATACAATGTATTCTCTTCAACAAGGACATTATCAAATTTATTATGGTCTTTTGTTATAACAACTTGAAAGGTGTTTGCAGTTGAAAATAGTGTTGCACAACCTAAAATTAATGTGGGGTATATCATTTTTTGTTTCATAATAATCTCTCTAATTTATATATATATTAAAAATAATATCATTAAAGGAAGCATTATCAATAAAAAACAAAAAAATAAAGTTTTAATTTATTTTTTTATTGATTTTGAAGATTTTTTTTGATAATATGGAGATACCAATACATAAAAAGAAGGTATATCTTATGCAAAAAACAGAATATAAAAAATTATTACAATCTTTTCGTTATTGGATTCTCGGAATGGCAGAAAAAAATGAAGACTATTACCGAGTATTGGATGCAATAAGAATTGCTGAAAAATATCATAAAGGTCGCAGAAAAGATAAAAGTCATGAATTTAGTCATCAAGTGTCTATCTGTTCTTATTTGAGAACACTTCACAGATATTTCTCTGATCCTGTTAAAGTTTTTATTGTCGCATTATTACATGATACGATTGAAGATTATGAAGAAAGTGTTGAAGAAATCTTAAAAGCTTTCCCAGAAGAATATGATTTGATTGTGAGAATTAGTAAAGTAAGAAATGGTCAAAAGATTCCTTATACTCAATATTTCGGTGAAATGCAAGAATGTGAAGTCTGTTCAGTTGTTAAACTTGTAGATAGAATTGCAAATATTAGTACAATGGTTGGTGTATTCGATTATGATAAGCAAACTAAATATTTACAAGATCTTGAAGATTGGTTCTTCCCGATGTTAAAATATGCGAAACGTAAATTTCCACGCCAAGAACCAGCTTATGAAAACATGAAGAGTGTTTTATATATGCAAAAAGATCTAATTTTAAAAGTTAGAGAAGGTTTTGAAAGTCAATAAAATAAAGCCCTTATTAAAGGGCTTTTTTATTGAGTTTTTTTACTGATTATGCTATAATACCGCTAATTATTGAAATAAAAGGAATCAACGTAATGTCAGAAAATAAAGAAGAAGTAAGTGTAGAATCGGATTCTGAAGATTGTATTAAAACTGATGAAGAATTGTTTTTGGAAGAGTTTAAAAGTGTTAGATATGATTCAGAAATATTTACTAAATTTAAAGATTCTACCAATTATTTTATTGGACCTGATTTTTCTTGTGATATGTGTGAGTTCACAATAATTTGGGTTAACTCAGCAGCTAGAGATGATTTTATTAATTTCTTAAAAAAAAGTAAGGAAAAATAAGATGAGTTTAAAAATAAAATTAAAATATAAAATTAAGAATCGCAAAAAATTAGCAAAAGAAATTAGTTGTGTTGTAATGGGCTTAGATGATAAAGAAATTCCATATATGCCAGATAATAGGGATTCTCTATGGACAATTGATCAAGGAAATGATTGGTTCTTACAATTTGATGAAGATGACGTAATAAGAATAGGTTATCGTTATAATAGCGAGTCCAATGATAGAGAATCTGCCTTAGCAGCTTGGCTATCTGTAAAATTGGATGGTGAAATTTTATAAAAAAAGCCTCTTTCAAAGAGGCTTTTTTATATCTTAAAATTAGCTTTGAATATTTCATTATGCATATACAAAGCTAGGTGTAATGCATAGGCAGCATCATTTCCTGCATTATGTAAATAAGAAGCCGTCATCTTTCTTTTTTTTAGTGAATCTTTTAATGATAGATATCTATCTTGTGGATTTATGATTAATTCACAAATCTTAGTATCAATCACTTTAGTCCACTGAGGTTTCATTGATAATATTTGTAATTCATTGATAATATCATGAGCTAATAAAATATCCGAGTTTTCAATTAAATTTAATAAATAATGAAATGCTTCATTTTTGTCAGTAACTTCTGTTTTTCCAAAATTAAAAGAATTCTGTAAAAGAAGCTTTTTACCACTATTATAAGCTCTGCCTTTAATTAATAAGTGCTCATATCGAAATGTTTTTTCTTTCGGTCTGTAAACACAAATACCAATTTCAGAAACACCATCTTTATTTAACTCATTATACTCGAAGTCAAGGGATAAAATTTGATTAAATGAATGAATATGTTTCAAATTCGTAATATGTTTTTTATATATTTTAGCTTTTTTTATTATATTATTTTTGCCTTTTAAACAATTATTTTTAGTATAATTTCGAGTGTAATGTTCAATTATAGATTCATTGTTTGTATCAATGATTTGAAAAGCATCCTTTGATAAAGTTTTAGGATAAACTTTAGCATCAGGCATATAATTTTTAATTAATGGTATTAAAGGAATAGATATTCTTTTATAATCTTCTTCTGTAATTAAGACTTTGTTATTGTCATCAAAAGCTATTAATTGATCATAAATGGAAAATAGATTGTTGAAATAGGTATTTTTTACATATTTTTTTAAAACATCATTATGATATTCATGTGCTAAGAAGTAACTTTTAATAGCAGCAAGATGATAAAATTTATGTCCCCGCATATAATACACCTCTATTTTTTTATTCATTTATTAAATATAATATGCCATTTTTTGTTTCTTTTTTCAAGTTAAATAATAAAATATTTAGATATCAAAAAAAAATTTAACATGATACAATTAAAAATTAAAAGTATTAAGGAGAAAATATGTCATCAACAACTATGTATTTATTAAAATTAAAAGGTGAAAGGTCATCAGTTTTAAAGGCAATGTATTCAATATGCACAGATAATGTTATTGATTTTAATAAAATTATGAAAGTCCCAGAAGATTTATTTTTTAACAAGGAAGATATAACAAAAGAAATAGATGAAATGATCAATGGAATATTTCCATCAATAGCCGATATTAAATTATTAATAACAAAATTAGAAGATGAAGATCATAAAAAGAAAGCACACAATTATGTTGACCGATATATGAGAGACAACAAAAGAAAATACGGATGTATAGATCATTATGATTGGAAAGAAAAGAACTGGGGAAGCTATGGTTCTCCTGATCTAAAGGACTGTTCTTCTGCGAATGATGATCTAGTTTTTATTAAATTTTCTTGGTTAGATAAATATAAAAAGGATATTTGGCTCCACTTGTCAGAACAATATCCTAATATTACATTTGAATTATCTTATGCAGATGAACAATTTGGTTTTGATACTGGAAAGGTAGAGTTTAAAAACGGTCAATTAAATGAGATTTTAATTCCTCATGATTCATTTGATCGATATTCCCGTCCATCACCTGAATTAAATAAATTAGGTGCAACTCTTTGGTATCCTGAAGATTCTCCAAAAGAATTAGGATATACAGAAGACTGGAAAGAACTAGAAGAAGATTACTAAAAATGAAGATTAAAGCATTTTAATATTTTAAAAAAAATTGCTTTAATTTTTTTATATTTTTGTTAGAATGTGTAAGAAACCAAAGGAAAAGGGGAAGAGTACATGAGTTTTTTTAGAATGCCCAATAAGCATCATTTAGATTTTTTTAAATATTTTGATGGGTCTGTGAGTGAGGTACTATGTCCTTTTTATTTGATACCAAGTAGGTATTCAGAAGAAAAAGAAGAAGTGATAATAGATCCTGAAATTTTTACTATATTTAGGCAGGACAGCCGTTTTATAAATAATCCAAATTCAACTTTTTTTGAGAAAAGACCAACGGATAGTGTATTTTCTATGTTTTCTATATCGAATTATTCAATAATAGAAGAAATGATGAATGTTCCTGCAAAAGAGGAAGGTCTGGTAGACCTCGTTGTTGGGTTTTATGACCAAATAGCCGATGATTTTATTCAAGTGGCTTATATTAAAGATTTTTATAATCAAAGACTATATGGAATTTTAGATTATGCTTATCATACAACAGCCGAAAACTTTTTTAGAGATGAAGACATGCTTGATTTAAGAGTGTCAAGAACCCATCAGATCGCTTCTGAAACAATGGGTGTAAATATATCAGAAAGTGATATCATTTATATTATAGAAGAATTGAAAAAAGTTTGTATCGAAGGTTCATTTTATGATGCCTATAAAAATGATATAATGGGAATGAATAACGATATAGCATACAGAATACAATCAATATTAATGGATAGAAAAATTACATTAGGTGTAAATATTCAAGCAGAAATGAACTTAATAAGTTATTTAAAATCATTAGGTGTCCTTGAAATGTATATATCAATTGACGAAAATCGGTTTACATCTTTAACATTTTTAAAAGATGAAGAAACTAAGTCAATGGAAAAAGATGGTAAAATGATGGTGTTTTTCGGATTCCATCCTAGTTTCCTATCAATGCTTGATGATAAATATGGTTAAAAATAAAAAAGTGCTGTTAATTATCTAATAGCACTTTTTATTTAACCTTAAATCAGGTATAATTAATAAAATTTTAAAGAGAGGGCGATATGATAGAAAGTTTACCAAAATTAAATGGTGATTATAAAGTGGATCTGGAAGGTCTACGAGAAGAATTGTTGGAAAAAGAAAATTTTGAAGAAGATGATATGTTTATTTTTATGCTTCCAGCCAAGAAGCAGGGTTTAAATATAGAAATTGATTTGTTAGGTTTACATTCCTATAACCCAATCTTTAGAAAATTTGAAAATTTATATTCTGAAGATAGAGAAGCAGCTTTCAATGTTTTAAAATGGACTCTTAATGATGCAGTAGAAGAAGGTTTTGATTCTTTTCTTTTAGGTTATGGAACATTAGATACTCAAATAAATTTTGATGGATTCGTTAAAGGATTAGATAAATTAGAAGATCAAGGAGCATCTATAGTCAATGCTTACTTTACAGCGAAAAGAGATGATTTATATTATTCTGAACCTGTTTTTGATTTTAATATGAATAATATTTTAAATGATTTAATATTATCTCAAGATTTCAAATCAATAGTAGATTTAACAGAATTAAAAGCCTTTATTGAAGATTTGAAGTTAATGGTGAAACACAATAGACTTCATAAAGAATCCCCTGAAATGATTACGTTAAAAGTGAGAGATTTATTTTACAGCACAATTCACAATATAAAAGATGTTGAAAAAAAACAAAATATAGATATTTTTCTAACTTGTGCAGATTTCTTAAATTACATGGGAGTACTTAATATTTATGCAACCACAATTGTAGATAATAAAATATATGATTATTTTCTAGAGAATGAAAAAATTGTAACTATGAATCACGAAGATTATTCTTTAAGTTTAGGATTTCATGAACGATTTATTAAAATATTTTCATGAATAAAAAAGGCTCTTGAATAGAGCCTTTTTTGATTTAATTAAATATTACATACTACTGACATAAAATATTTGAGATTTCATTCTTATGATGATACCTCTTATTACATCTAGAAATGAAAGAAATGGATGTGGTTTTTCAGCGCTAATCCAAGTAATGCCTGATGAACCTAACGGTAGGTCATATCCTTCAGACTCTAATAATTTAATTCTTACAAAGTGATGTTTGTTATTTGCATTTTGTCCAGTAGTCGAACGAACAGCAGTTTCACGTCCGAATATAGATCCTGTAGATTCAGCAGTAGCTTCAATAACAGCTTCTACTTCTGCTTGGAAAATATGACCTGGATAAACAGAAGAAGCAAATTCAGCATATTGTCCTTTTTTAATATTTCTAATACCTTGATGATTTATCCTAACTAATATATACTTCTCTTCTGTATACATATTTATTCTTGGCAACATCCCAACAAACTGACCTTCTCTAAGAATAAAGTTGGTTAAGAATCCATCAGTAGGTGCAGTTACTGTAGCTTCTTGAACTTTCCATTCTGCTAAAGATTTATCATTTTTTAACTTAGATATACTATCATTCATTTTTTGGACTGTTATCTTATCTTTTTGGATATTTACTAAAGCTTGTTCTTTTTCAGTTTCTTTTAAATCTAATTTAATATATAAAGATTCTAATTCTTCTTTTTTATAAATCATTTTAGACTGTGCGGTATCTAAGTCATTATCAGAAACTGTTCCAACAGCAAGTTTATTTTGTTTTTCTAATCTTTTATAATTCTTTTCAAAAAAACTAATATCTGTTTTTTTGTTCTTTATTTCGGACAAAACACTTTTAATAGCTAAGTCAGAATTATCAGACAACTTTTTAGAAATTTCAAGGTTCTTTTTACTAACTTCAAGATCTCCGTATGCATTATTTAAATTATTATTTATAATTTCCATTTGATTTTTTAATTGAGTTGTATCCAAAGTATAAATCAAATCTCCTTCTTTTACTTTTTGATTTGGGCTGACATACATATGCTCAATTTCACCTGTAATATCAGAACTTGCTGGACGAAGTTGGATGTGTGGTGATTGGACAACTGAACCCCCTGACATATCCATAGGACTCCAAGCGATCATTCCTATCCAAACAAAAACCAACCAAACAACTCCACCGACTACAGAAAATGCTTGTGTCAGTTTATTCCAAGGCATACCCAATTTAACAAGTAAAAATATAATTAAAGCCCATAGTGCTAAACCTTCTATCATTCTGTATCTCCTTCTTCTTCTTTTCTAATGTTTTCTTTTTCTTCATTGTTTGGTTCTGAATTATGCCATACTTGTCTAAATCCTTTAATAACTTGTTCAACGTCAGTAAAAGCAATGACAACAGCAATAACCCATACCCAATGCATAAAAAAGCCAATCCACGTTAATACAGTAACCAATTCAATTTTATGATATTTATTTGTTTGTTTTGCCTTATGTACTGGCATTTCGTGCAGTTTCCAAAAAATCCAAAGACTACCTATTAAACCACCTATAAGAATAAAAAATGCAACAGAATGCAAAACAGTATCTGTTGTTCCACCAACGAATGGTGTTGCTAGTAAACTCATATACCTTCCTCTTTTTTAATTAATTAAGTATTTATTATTATAAACAAAAATATATACAAATAAAGAGATGATATATAAGATTATAATTTCAATATTAAAATCCCTTAAAAAAACCTTTTACCTCTGGTCTTATATTAGTATTTACTGTAGCTTAATAGTAAATTAAGTAATAAAAATACATATATAAAAAAATAGCATCGCTGCTATTTTTTAGTGAAACATCACAAGAAACCCGTTCCCTTTATATGGCGGGTAAATTTACTAATTTATTAAAATTGATAATTATATTCTATTCTGTGATCACCATCTCCGAAATGAACCTCATCATTCCAATTCGCAAAATAACGTATATTTGAACTTGAGTTTAATTGGTAACTTACTGCAAATTCATGAAGTAGTATATCGCTATTATCTATTCCATATGCATTATCTTTATAGTAGGTAGAACCACTTAATGCAGTAGAATACATTGGGTTATAATTAATCCATATTTTATCAGTAACTTCATATTTAGAATATAAACCGACTATACCATAAGCCCCAGGCAACCCGAACCCTGCATCTAAAGCTCCTGTATATCCATTTTGTGTTGCAATAATATTATTACCAAAATTAAGCCCTACACCAGCAAGAGGGTAAAGTTGAAGATTCCCCAATTTAGGTAATGCCTGAATAAAACTATAAGAAGCAGACCCCCATTCTTCTGACATATGGTTGCCTTTAAATTGGTAATCGACATCTATTTGAGTTCCACGTCCAGTTGTTGTATCAACTGTAAAGTTTCGGAATCTTACACTGTCTATTGAATTATCACGGACATCATTGCTATCCCAACCAAGATATTCACCTGCAATTCCTTTAATCTCAACAACATTCATACCCATAGTAGTATCACTACCTGTATCATATGTTTGTCCAATTTTTAAATTAATACCTTTGTTAGTGATTCCAAATCCACCTTGTGTATATACAGCAAGAGGATCAGACATATCTTGGTAGACTTTTTCAGAATCTAAGTTTGCTTCTGTATTAGGGGTTGTTTCTATATCGTTCGCATATGCTTGAGGTAAGATAGCCATAGTGATAAGCAATGTTGATAACTTTTTTTTCATTTTATTTTATTTCCTTTTTGTTTGTTGTTATGTATTTAGCTCCAATACTAACATCAATATCAAATACAACAATTAAATATTGCTTAATAACAAATTAAATGAAAATAAAGTATTTTATATTTATTAATATATTTTAAATAAAAAAAAACATCTTAGGAAAGATGTTTTTTAATTAAGTTTTTTTATAGCAAAGATTTTACTTCATCTTTGGCATATGCATTTGCAAATTTAAAGATATACCAATCAGAAACTTCTGAAACCATATTTCTAATCATTTTCATTTTATAATCATGATTATTTGTTTTTTTAATTTCTTTTTCATAATATTTAGAAGGGTAAAATTCTTCATCATAAACATAATCCAAAAATTCTTTTAACATAACCATATTACTTTTATGAAAATCATCATCACGAATAGGAGAAATAAAGAATTCATAAGTTGCTTCAGATAAGAATTCTCTAAATTTAAACAATTCATTATTTTTAAATCCTAAGCCAGAATCAGTTAACGTATGGTTTGCATTAAAAATAATGGTTGTTTTATTAAAAAATTCTTTAATTGTATTTTTATTACCATCTTTAATAGCTTCAAACATTTCGTTAATATAAGAATGAATAGAATCTTGATATCCTAATTTTGAAGAAAGTTCATATAAGGAATCTAAAGTAACTTCGTTACCTAAACAAAAAAAGTCGCCTAAATCAGAACAAACATAAGTATTTCTATCCGCTTCATCCATAATTTGACAAGCAATAGTTAATTCATTTTCTTTTGGAGAAAGATTAATACCAAGTTTAGAAAAATGAATCCGATCTTCGTTAAGTGCTTTATTTAATAACGGTAAATAAGTTTCTTTTTGATCTGCAAATAATTTGCTAGGATATTTGATTACACTTACTTTTGTATAATCACTTACTTCAATATTATTTTTTTCAATAACAATTAGGTTATTATTATTATCTGAAAATCCTTCGAGAAAACCTTTTTCATAACAAAACTGGTCAATAAGAACAGCACCATCATGACCAAAGGGAGGATGTCCAATATCGTGTAAAAGGCTTGCATTATATACCGAATGCTGATAGTCAATATCATGAATATTTAAACCTAATTCTTCAGCAATCATAGATGAAATCATCAATGATGATGTTGCAACTTCGTAAGAATGAGTTAATCGAGATTGAGTGACTTCTTCCATACCGTTCTGAGGCACAAGCACCTGTGTTTTTTCGTTTAATCGTTTGTATTGTTTATTTGATTCAATACTAGAACGCTCAATCAAAGATTGAGATAAACGTGGTAGTGTGAAGTTCGTGCTATTCATTTTTATTCCTTAAGATTTATTAATTAAGATAACTATATCATAACCTGCATTTAATAGTCAACACATTAATAAAAAAAGCCTTAAATAATAGCATTTAAGGCTTTTTAAATTATTTTATTTCATATAATTATTTTTGTAAAAGATTTTCCTTTTTATTATCAGCAAAGAAAGATAAAACAGCATAACCAATAATAGCAGATGCAAATGAAGCAACCAGAATAGGCAGTTTAAACATAACATCAGCCCCTGCAAAAGCTAAATCGCCAATGAATAACCCCATTGTAAATCCGATACCGCATAAAATGGAAACTCCATAAAGCTGACCAAGATTAGAACCTTTCGGCATAGAAACGATATTGGTTTTGATTAGGATAAATGCCACACCAAAAATACCAATTTGTTTACCAATAAATAATCCTAAAATAATACCTAAAGAAAGATTACTAGTTAAATCCATAAATGCATCCATACTTAATAGAACCCCTGCATTGACAAAAGCAAAAATAGGAAGAACACCGAAAGAAACAAATTCGTGTAATGAATGTTCTAGTGATGAAAGCATCGAAGGTTGTTTTAATGTAACATCATTGTGAGAATCATACTCTTCACGTTCTTTAGTAGGAATAAACATAGCAAGTAAGATACCTGCAACAGTAGCAT
>JAVCKV010569168.1:0-10220 GCA_032274145.1 Herpochondria borealis | reverse complement strand
CGGTCACCTCCGGCTTGCTCGTGGTTTACATCGCAATTGTTCGCCCACTCGAGCTGCTTATTCGCCAACAATTACATAACGGCGCTATTGTCCAACGTCGTACAAGACAACCGGCCGGTGCAAGTTCTTCTGCAGTTGGAGGCCAATCGAACATATCACCGAGTCCACCACACCTCTTCCTCCACGTCGGCACAGGAGCACCGGCACGGGTCCTGCGGCATTGGTTCGCCACTACCATGGAAGAACATGGAATACCCCTCAATGTCAGCATGTACCGACACTATCACGTCGGTATAGTCGACAACTTCATAGAGTCCCCAAGTGACGCGTGCAAAACTCGAAAACACGATTCGGACATGTCAGATGATGACGAGAACGACGGTGATGAAGAAAGAATCGCATTTGACACCGGAGTTGATGACAGAAGAAGTGTGCCAGGGCATCGTCATCGCGGAAACAACAACTCCGCACTTGCACTGCAAAGAGCGCATACATCAGACACAGCCCAACGCATTTACGCCCGCACCTCAGCTGAACACACAACGATGTCCGCACAAGAGTTGAGCGAGTACCTATTCGCGTCGTACCAACACCACAAGCTTCTTTGTCTACCACATGGACCTCCTTCTCCGTTGCAGTCAGACGACTTGGTGACGGGGTCCACCGGTAGCACTCCAACAACAATGGGCAGCAACAAAAAAAATGATACCGCCACAAACGAAAAACCACTGCCCTTACCTACCCCAACTGCACCCGTTTCTGCGGAAAGTGAAAGGATTGCTCAAAATGAGAAAATGCTGCAAACACTTACTTCAAAGGTCGACGTTGCCATAGACCTTTTGCAAAAGGTTCTTAAGTCCAACTACACTAGCGCATCTCATGGGTTTCCGCACGAACGGAGTGAAACGAAAATTGAGCTTCCACAAGCTTTGCTTACTATGACGGCACATAACCCCACAAGGGCGGCCGAAAAGAACACTACTCCGTCACAGCTCGTTAAAAGTAGGGTCGAAAAATTGAGAAATGCTCACATTGACGACAACAATTGTACCAAAACCCCGCAAGGTGAGCGAGAAACATCGCCAAGGATCACTCATTGCACGCAATACAACCGAGTCACTTTAACGCCAACTATTGGCGAGACTCGCAACGATACATATCCACTCGCTCGAAAACTATGCTTCGATAGCGATGGAAAAAAAGACGAAGACGAAGAGAGAGTGGTCGCCGGAGGTCAAAAGGGACACCAATCCCAAGTTGCCCATATCACACAAGCGAGAGATATAGAAATGCTACAGGGTGCTGCAGAAGTGGAACAGGACAATACGGCCGCCACACATGTACCCAACGCAGAGGAAGACGATAACCGCCCTCTTGAATATGTGCAGATTGTGGAAACTCCTGCTACAGTGCGGGCAACCTCGGTTAAAGGACTCGGGATTCATATCACCGACACGCCGACGTCTTCCATGGAAGAACCAGAGGAAATCGGGCCAGAGACGCAGCGACCGACGAAGCGCAGGCGGCTACAAGCAAATAGTGAACAAGTCGTCAAGGCCCTGCGCACTGTTACTGGCGTTGAGGATGCTGAGTTTCGTTCTGATACTCAGGAACGAGAAGTTCTCGCCGTTCTAAATGCCACCAATGACCGAATTGTTATACAGGCGACAGGCTCAGGAAAGTCGTTGCTTTTCCTAATCCCAGCACTACTACACACGACACGGACTACAGTGCTGATATGCCCGCTACTTGCACTGCAACATGACCTTCTGCGTCGCGCTAAAGCCGCGCACGTGGATGCAGTCCCATTCGAGGAGCGCGAATCTCACACGGCGCGTCTTGTAATCATTGCAGTTGAGCACACCAGTACTGCACAGTACACATCTTACATCCTGAGAGCCGTGCGAGAAGATAGGCTTCATTGCTTCGTGTTGGATGAAGCGCACTCACCACTACTGTCAGCTTCGTATAGAGAATCGATGGCCGTTTTACACGCTAGGATAAGACCAGATCCAGCGCGCAGGATCCCACTAGTGGCATTGACAGCAACGTGCCCACCCACCCTTTTACGGAAAATTGCAGAGTTTGCAGGAATCCGCATGTCCAAAGTGACTATATCGAGGTCTGCGACAAACAGAACGAACATAGGTTATATCTGGCTCCGTGTGAGTGGCCCCCAACATATGTTCGGTCGTCTGATAGTCGAGAAAGCGCAACATATTGCGGACGATACAGACCTTCTGTGTGACGTTGGTGCTCACAAGTTCATCGTATATGCCCCGACAAGACATCGCGTTGAGACGTTGTGTAGAGACATCCGGGACATTTCAAGGCTGAACAACTTATCCATAGACGTGTCTTTTTATCATGCACTTGTCGACGAAGGCGAACGAACCCGAACTCATAATGCTTGGCTTGCACCGAGCATCAAGCGGATGCAAATTATTTGCGCAACCAACGCCTTTGGATGTGGAATAGACTGCCCCACAGTGAGAGGAGTGTTCCATGCCGATACGCCTGCAACGATGATCGACTATGCGCAAGAATCGGGAAGGGCAGGCCGGGACGGTCGCCCAGCATACAGTATTGTGCTCTCCAATGGAGCAAGACACGAATGGCGACTCCACAACCTGACGGAGCAAAACCGTTCCATACCAACTTCCAGCCAGTTGCAGTCTGTGACAGATGTGAGAGATTTCTGGCCATGCAACCCACCAACTGGGAGCGACTCGACCTGTCGCAGGTTCCAACTCAGTGCATACGTTGACGGACCTAATAGCGGCGTCAACTGCCTACAACAACGCGGCAACATGCTGTGTGACTGCTGCGCCAGACGCGTCCCAAAAGAGTTCACGCTGCGCCACTTGATCCCTGACACAGTTATCATGAGCACAACTCCAAGCCCGACACTAGATTACGCAGAGGCTTACATCCAAGACGACAGCTGTGAGTTTAATCCAACTAGGCAAAATCAAAGTGAAAACAAAACAAATCGCCACCTTCGCCGCACGAAAGTGCGTGTCGCCCAACCCCCGAACACGACTGGACCCCTTGGAAAACATAATAAGGCATTGATGCTTTCACCAATTTTCAAGCATGACATTCCTGCGATGAGACACGTGACAATAGCAGCAGAACTGCACTCCGCTTGCGCTGTGTGCTCCATCTCAAAACGAAAAATCATTCAGCACGACAACACAACAGAACTCACCACGAGTTGTTACAATGCCGAATGCTACGGCTGCGGTTCCAAAAACCACAGACGAACGGAATGTCCTGTTCGGAACTGGGGATTTCGTCGTGGAACATGTCGCGTTTGCAATCTAGGCAGGCATGGTGGATCATTCATTCACCTTTCCGGGACGTTTGGAAGAGAATCCTGCACAAACCGCACCTTGATCCATCTTGCTACGATTGCGTGGGAGACTGAGGAAATCAAGAAGGACATGGTGGTGCGAATCCCCGAGCTTGCGAACATCTCCAGCGACAGAGACTTCCTGCAGTACATTGTCAACTACAGTACGACTGGGGAAACAGTTCACGACACTCATTGCGGTCTTGCAGCAGTTGTATACTTCCTTCACACATACATATTCACTTCCTAGATTGTGTGGTTAAAGTTTACATCTTGAGATGATAGAAACTAGTAAAATCTGTGCATCTTCGAATGTCCCTGCGTCTCCTTCCGAGCAAATGAACTAGTTCGGCAAAGTCAAACATTTAAAAAAAGAAGGATACCCATTTCTAGGGTACCATAATACCAACGGCTCAAAATCGCCTTTTCGACGACCCTTTCCATATCATGATTCACCCCAGAGGCCTTTAACTTGAACTTAATTAATAGATCGGCCGAGCTTTGTACTTTTTTTGGCACTTTCGTGAGGATTCCATTGTACATATGGCTCATTACTACGACACAATTTGGCCGAACGGAAAAGAAAACGCTTAGGATGCCCTCCGATTCTAAACCGCAGAGCAGAAGGGAGCCATCCATGTAAACGTTTTTGAATTGTTTCACTACGCAAACGGTCATACCAGTAATTCCCTTGGATATGGTAATTGTCTATAGGTAATGTTCGTATAAGATGTTTCCATGAAAAATAAATGTAAAAGAATGCTCCAAATAGTTGAGCACAGTATCCCATGCCGGCGCCGGCAAAAATTTAGCTCATGAGGTTACACTTGAATAGGTGTAACATGAACTTTCATGTTACACCAAAAGAAGTGTAACATGAAATTTCGTGTTACACCAAAAGAAGTGTAACATGGATTTTCAGGTTACACTTACAAAAGGTTGGCATGTTTTGTCACTGTACACTACAATAATTGTAAGCTCTCGTTTCATGTTACACTTATTTAAGTGTAACATCGTGCAGAAATGGTAGGTGCCACTGGATCCGGAGTGCCAACATCCTGCCGGCGCCGGCACATTAACTTCACAAAAATTCGCAAGTTCGAAGCGCTACTCTTTTCTAAAACTAATTCCCTTTGATATAAAAAGTATATGTATGTGCAATGAATAACCCCCCTGCATCCTTTTGTCACGGTATTTACCAGTAAAATAGCCATCACAACGACAAAACACATAACCCGCTCACGGCCGTTTTGGACTACACTTCTGCTACGTAGGCTATACTGCTCCAAATATTTTTCAAAACTAAATATGAGCAACGTTGTATATACTGATAATAGATTAATTTTACTTAATTTTGGGGTACTACCCTCTCATGCATATCTTACGCAATAAAACTAGTTTCGTTCATGCCTCTTTTTAACCAAGTTCCTATGGAAAAAATGTAGTTGGGAAATGATGAATAGGAGGCGCTGATATATAAATATTAATTTATCTAAAAAGCCCTAGCGACCTTTAATGTGAAGTATGGGCTGTACATTTCACATACTATTTTTCCACTTCCATTGAACGATGCGATCTACATGGGGAACAACCCCCGTGCCTGTTACACTCTACTTGTAGCAGTGTGACTGTTTTACACCTATGCGACATCTTAACTTGTAACAAACTTCCTTACTTCATCGGTATTCCGGTGAGTCCAGTCAAAAATATTCTAGTGCAGTATTCTCCAATTGTTTACCTACATGTTATCACAATAAACGGAATCATCATCTATCGTTTTTTTCGTAGGCATACACTCCTTAACAATTTTCCCATCACTAGTTCTCCGGAAGTATGCGTACACAAACAAATGAAAAAGTTCACATAAAAATAAGTGCGCTACTTGTTGATCGCAACCAAGGAACCGCGACAATTTGATTAGGAAAAATCGGACACACCACTGCAGATGTCAAAAGCGTTCCGAACCTTGCTATTTATGCGGTCAAGGTCGTTCACTCTGGCCTATCAAGCTACAGTCGCTAGTCTTTTCCACTCCCCTCAAGTTCAAGTATCTCGTTTGAAACAAAAATTGTCAGTGGTAGAAACACTTTTGTGTATGGAGGAAACTATACTACGGTACGCATAAATACACAGATTTTCATCTGTTCGGGGTACACCCGAGGTGATATGAATAAAAAAAGGGAAAGTCCCTTTTTCCATAAAATAAGTGATATTGCACCAGTAACAGAATGACCAAGTACCTACATCATTCCTATTTTGTACATCATACGCAAAAAATATTAAAGAGCACTTGAAGGATTCCGCACAAACCCCACCGTCCAAGGGCGTACTTCCTTATGTACATTTCACAGTATCGGGAGAGAAATATTAATTACAAATCGAGCAACCCCATTAAATAATTGCCAGTTTCAATCCTCTAGCATGTCGTAGAGAATCAATATCTCAACAACATGAAGACGTGTTTGCAGAATACATACAAATTTTAAACTTCGTAAAACGGAGGTTGAAGTTCTTGTGCGTGCGTCAGGAGCTCTGTCGAGGAGCACCAGCCCGACAATTCCGGCGTCAGGACAAAATTGTTAGACCAGGACAAATGTTGTTATCAGTGTAAAATGCGACATGGCAGGTCCGGCTCGGTAAGGACACTGGTCAGGACAGAGCTAGGCGGTCAGGAAGATGGTTTATAAACATTACCTGGCCGTTTGGTTCGTGTAAAACGGCTCAATCAAGTCTGGGCCACCGTCAGGAGGAAAGCTCGCGTTCGTGATCGTGGACTGAACCGAAAGTACAGTTGTATGCTTTTTCATGAACCGTCCATGCACTTGCCGGCGCCGGCAGGTATTACCGGCATCCAGGTTACACTTCATTAGGTGTAACATGGATTTTCAGGTTACACTTACTTAAGTGTAACATGAATTTCCATGTTACACTTCGTTAGGTGTAACATGGATTTCCATGTTACACTTCGTTAGGTGTAACATGAACTTTCAGGTTACACTTCGTTAGGTGTAACATGGATTTTCAATAGAATGAGCTCTACCCAATCTCGGCATCTTCGCGAAAGTGGTCTAAACACTCGTCAATTTAATTTAACAGCCCAATGCTTCTCGCACTAGGATAGCTACCTTCGTTCGCCTTCTCCCTCCCCTCTTCGAGACCTTCGTTCTCCTCCGTCCCCTTTTTAGCGCCCCTCCGTGCGCATCCTCGTCACATCTCTACCGCCCCGCCCCTACCGTCCCGTCCGAGCTGTCCCAAAGGATATGTAACCTTTTCTTACCGACTCTTCAGTCGTCTTCTGTTAGCTTTCGAGCTTTTATTGCTATCCACTTCACTGCTCTAGAGGATGTCACTATAGACCCAGCAGCCTTCTGAATAAATATTAAAGTATAATCCCCCAGATTCTTGGACTTCTTTTTATACGTAGCTAGACTTGTTCTACTACATTGTTCCTACGTGTTTCTCCCGCTCGGACTGCTTCATCGATTTGCGCCTTGTTCATTTTCAATATTTTTACCACATCCACGCCGACGCTGTGTAGTGATCAAATTTTTCCCGGTATGGGCACGCATACTCTCATGGTTGTATGTTAACGAATTAATCAACAAATTTACCTGTTTCGTAAGACCTCTAATGTCGATAGCGTTCTTCACCAATTAGTGTACTTGTACCTGCGAAGTTGAATGTTGAGGTGGACATGAACGGGGAGTGTGCACTTTTGATCCTCTAAAAACAAGCACTAAACACCGTTTTGAGAAAATGTATTTCGTAGCACTCCGTCTGTAGGATTTTGCGTGCCGTTCATGGCACTTTCTCCATCCTTTCACGGCGCAACCGCCGCGGAGAACGGGGGAAGCACGGCTTCACATTGCTGAAGTTAGAATTAGGAAAGTAATGCAAGAGGATGAAAGTAGAGGCGGAGAGTTACAAAACAGTCCAAAAATTCGCGTCTCAAGGGCTGTGTACTGATGATTGCGTCACGTGGCCGTGAAAAATATTATCCTCGCAAGTACGGCTACTTCCCTCTGCACCCACGCAACCCCGACTTGCTTACCTGTAAGTGGCGGCTACTGACTCAAACATCAGGACACCCCCCTTGTGCTGTGGCCAATCGTGCAAGCCCACATTGCCACGCACAGTATACGCCCAGCACGAACATTTTCAAACATAAGGCGAAAACGACACTCGCCTCGAACAGCTTCAGCAACTCCAGAAACTTCAACAGTCCTAAAAAAATGTTTGTTAAGAATGGGCGTAACGTAAGTACCTGTATGACTGATTTGTGCAGTAAATTGGAGTCGACCATTCTTTCCCGGCGATGAACCGACAAGGAGAGCCATTCTTGTAAGCATGAGTCAACGGAGATCTCAGATCCACTTCAGCGACTCGTCCGATGCGTCCAATCATGGCAGATATAAACCTTACTGAAGAAAATGAATTATATGCAACAATACAAACGCAGAAAGGATATAGAGTATTGGTTTTTTGCGCTAAATACACGATAGATCCGCAAGGTGAGCCGTTCGAAGCGTATCTTCAACGAAGAGGGGGTGACTCTTTTTCGACGCATGAGCAGCCCGACCAACTGCATCTCGAACCATGTACAAATACGTGATGGTACGCGTTGACGGTCTAAAATATGAGTTGCAAATACAGGTATCTCCCGTAGACATGAGTGTACAAACTGCACAATATTGATCAATAAGGTGGCATCAATAGACTAATAGTCTATGACTGGCACATAGTTCATGCCAGTCTGGCGAAAAATAAATCAAGCTTCTTCAAAATACAGTAAACTACATGTACAGTTCGTTGATGTTCGCAGAAAAGGCTCGCAAACGGGTGCGTGCTCCAAGATTTATCTCCTTGCAAAAATGTATGCCCCGAATGAACGCGTATCTCGCCAGCAGTGCATCCGACACAGACCAATAGAGACAGCGGATAGAAACTCATGGTCCTTCCCAGCCCGATGATGTTTTATACAACGGCGACCTCTGAACTTTTTGTCTGCAAGGATATCCCAAACGTCACTGCAAATAATACATTCGAAGACTTTATTATGTGAATAGTATTAACGGTATGTTATCTGGCGTTATGCTCCCTTTCTGTGCCATCTTTTGAATTTTTGTGCCCCCTAACTAAGTATTGCAGCGTACATGAACTATGTTTTCGAATTACAAAGTAAACATATTTAATATCGATAGAAAAGCTCAAATCCTTAATGAATATGGATTACTCTATTCAAGCACCAGCTTGTGCAGTATGATCATGATTGACTCTTTCACGAGCTACGCAAGATTTTTTTGTACCAATGTGGGCAATCTGCTTCCTTTCCCTCCAATTTTGTTGAATGTTTCCACATGCTGTCGTCAGTGATTCCTTTGGACACAATTTTAAGGACATAACAAAGGTTGTTTACGTCCGAGTTGCTAAGAGTATAGCCTTTGAGAATCACTGGTGCGGCCTCGAGATAGAATTTTGCTTTTGCAAGGTCCTGGAAAGCATTATCAATCCACTGAGTTTCTGACTCAGTTAGGGGAGTCTCACGGATTTTCATGTCGATGTAGCAGAAATCATTGAACACAGGTTCCAGCACCTTTTCTGCGATACGGATGTCCTCGATCACTAGGAACCCGCGTCTGTTCAACAGCTCGTTGGAAAGCTGTATGAATTGCGAGAGCTCGCGTTGGTTGTGTTCCACATTTCCGGCGTACAGATGGTCAGCTTCGTCCATTTTTTTCCATACAGTACTCAGCGTTTTTGCAGGGGAAACCATTTCAGGAATCCTATTATTTGTTGGGAGCTTGACTTTTTGTGTGCTTGCAGTATATCCTGATGCTTCCCAGCTCTCTATACCGGTGGTGAGCCAAAATAAAATCATTAGGAAGGAAGTGATCATCATGTTACAGGCGAGGCGAGCAGCTTTCGGAGGTGGGGGTTGATCATGGAATGAAAACAGTCAGATGAAAGTGCCCTCCAAATCCACTTGCATCTTATTGAACCCGGTCAACTGCAGCATAGTATTGTACAATTTTCCGACAAACTGTTTGGGCTATCGAAAGAAGCACGATAAATACTGTACATGTATGTATGGAATGTAGATCAATACTACAGTATTTACTGAAAACATGCAATTGCATATCAGCAACGGAGAGGCCATTCAGAGGTAGGAGATCCCCGTTTAAAGTCACTTTGGACTACGTGTCCGAAACCCATGACATATCTGGATATGTGCTGCCTTTAAGTATAGTTTACATGTCCAATCGCACTTGCTGTGGCCTTACAATTGTTCAGATAACTTCTTTTCCGATGAGACAATGACGCACGATGGCAACTGGATAAGGCAAAACAATTATTTCGTTTTTTGCGGATATCACCAAGAGCTCTTAAATGCCCCTTACATGCGAGGTAGATCCTGAAATTGACTGGCATCCTTCTATTGCAGAAGAGAACGTTCGGGAAGGAGGGCAGATACTACATGTGAAGTAAGGTACCTGTACCGAAATTATGAAACGATTTAACTGATGAGCACTTTTGAAAAACTTGCTTTTGAGCATTTTAACTTTATTTTTTATTTTATATCAAAACAAGTGGCTCCGTTGCCGCTTCGCGGCAAGTTCGAGAGCTCGCTGTCCGCGTTAGTTAAATATGTTGCGAGTTGTAAGACTCTTATGCAGCCCTTAGCAACTATTTCACAACGTATTTAACATTTGATTCAATTTGTTTAAAGCATTCATCAATCATTCAAATTTTACTTATCATACTCTAGCGAAGGGCCTCAGGATACACTACATTCATTGTCTTATTGTCTCCGTGCCTTGTGATCACTGACAGTTTGCCTGGATGGGTCGCTCTTGACAGTGCAACA
>JAVCKV010569157.1:0-10222 GCA_032274145.1 Herpochondria borealis | reverse complement strand
CACAGGAATGGAAGCTTTGATTCGTTGGATACACCCCGACAAGGGTATGATAAACCCACTCGAGTTTATCACTATCGCTGAAGAGACAGGGCTAATCGTCAAGATTGGTGAATGGGTTATGCGTCAAGCGATGCAGCAGCAGAAGATATGGGCGGAGATGGGTTACGAGGTTACGGTATCTATCAATATTTCTCCGGTACAATTTAAGTCTCTCAACCTTGTTAAGACCATTACATCGGCCTTGGAATTTACGAAATGTGATTCTGCGCTTATAGAGTTTGAAATTACTGAGTCTATGTTGCTTGGTGACGCTGAAGTGGTGTTTGAAACTCTTGATACACTCAGTTCGATGGGCCTACGTTTGGCGCTTGATGACTTCGGCACCGGATATTCTAACCTTGCCTACCTTCGCAAGTATCCACTAACCTGTTTAAAAATTGACCGGGAATTTGTCAAAGATATTAGTCAAACAGCAATACTAGAGATGATACTACGCATGGGAAAAATGCTGGGCCTGAGCATAGTCGCTGAAGGGGTTGAAACAGTTGATCAAATTTCCTGGCTAAAACAGCATGGCTGTGATGAACTACAAGGGTTTTTCTTTAGTAGGCCAATACCAGCACTAGAAGCTACTGAATATTTATTGAGCTACAAACCGTCATTCGCGACAAGAGTTCGAGCCGCCTAGTTGGCGGCTTTGAACAACTACCACATTCCTGTGTTCTGCAATGTGCTTGGCTTAGCGTAAGTCAAGCCAGACTTCAGCGGCGATATTTTCCAATTCAACCGGTAGCGGGTAAACACCAGGCGCGGGATTCTTGTCCAGCAGTTCTGGGACCAGCATAATCAATTCAGCAAACAGAAATTCCACAATTTCATCTGGCACACTACTACCTGTGAAATTTACAGGGTAGCCGCTGTTAACTAAGAACAGCGTGCGATCGTCTTTAAGCGTAAGAGCTTCTACATAGTCGTGTACTTTGGTTTTCGATTGGGTGATTGAATCAAGATAGTCAAGGTCGATCTCATGGTTTTTAGATGATCCACTAACCAGAAAACATCTATTGGGTAGTTTTTCGATAACAGTAGATGTGATTGATTGCACGCCGCTCGTGCCCAAAACTATTGCCGGAGGCGGAAAATCTTCGTGTATTCTTTTGGCCTGAAAGCCATCGACTGCAGCATTGACTACCTTAATCACATCTGTGTCGCTGACGGTGACTTGCACGCCTCTGTGTCTGAGGCTTTCTGCAGCTCCCTTGCCAACCCATCCGTAGCCATTGAGTAACGCGTTACGTCCAGTTATAGCAATGCCTAGCTCTCGCATAATGTTGTCTAGTGCAGAGACTACTGATTCACCAACCATCTTTCCTTCTATTTGTTTAAGTCTGGTTTGCGCGCAGTTAAGCTGAGGGATTTTCAATTCAGGCAGTGATTCAGCAACCCAAACGCCTTGCTTTGTAACTTCAATAGCGCCTGCTACGTGTTCAATGAGGTGCGAGTGGTTTTCGTGTAGCGCTTTGACCGCGTAGCCGCCCACTTCATGTATAACAAGTTTATGACTAGAAGCTTTACACCTCTCTAGTGATTGATTTAGTTCTACGTTGACGACATTTGCCAGTTCTTCATAACTGGGCGTTAGTACTTTGATACCCGCTTTGTCTAGCGCCTTTACAACTGACGGATTGCCTGAATAGCCTATACCGATGACACAATCAATTTCCAAGTGCTTGTGAAGCAAAAGTAAAAGCCGAAGTGTGTCCGGATATAGATGTTGAACCACAAACTGTCTCGCTTGTGGGTATTTTTTTAGCTTGATCCGACGGGCTGTTTCACCGAGGAAATCTGGGTGGAAATCGTTCATCGATTTTCGGTCCTGGGGTAAAGGTCAAAAACTATGAGCGAGGTTTCGCAACGAAAAGAATGTCGTTGGAAATAGTTTTGAACAAACCAATCTTTCCCAAGGTATTGGATAGAAACAAGTCGGCGGGTTTGAAAGGTCCCCATTCAAACAAGGTTCCTCGTAGATAAGAAAATAGTTTGCCCAAACGGTTTTCAGGCGTATATTTTTTACTAGCCATGGGTAAATAGGGAATAACTGAAAGATAGCCTAGCCCTTGAACCTTTTGAATATCAAATTGAGTTTCTAAAATAGCCCGCCATTCTTTCTGTTGAAAACGAACCTTGTGCTCTGGATAGAAAAGATGGCTTAGTTTGAATCTATCTAGTCGATACATCTGAGGTAGAGTGACTATTAAAGTAGCATTGTCAGGAACGATGCTTCTTAGGTTTGCAAGAATTCTCTCTAGTTCCTCTGTTTCTTCATGTAAATGTTCAAGAACGTCAAGAGCGAGTATCACATCTGGTTGCCAAGGCAATTTGTCTACAGCAGTTTCAGGGTTCATTAAATCGACTACCGCATCTGGACCAAATCGAGGTTCATAGTCGACTCCGAAGTAGTCGAAGTCTAATTCGAGTTCTTCTAGATATTGCCGCGAGACCTGAAGACCGCAACCTATATCGAGCACTTTGGGCTTGCTTATTCCTAGCGCATCAATCTCTTGTTTTACCAAATTGAATTTGACGTGGTTGAACAAATTTTTATCATTTGTTTCAAGTAGTCTTTGCACTAGATAAGGTGAACGGTCTGCGTTGTCAGTGGCTAACGGTTGACTTATTTCACCTGATTGAACTTCGGTTTGTTCAGAAGATGACAGATCGTTTTGAGGTGTACTAGTCACCGTATAGTTTTGTGGTGCTTCTTTTACCAAGTTATCGCTATCTGAATCTTTGTTCATTTTATTCCTACCTGGTTCTACAACTTCCGTGTTTGGTTAAACAACTTAAGGGTTTAGTCGCAAGGACATTGTAGCCTCTGCAAAGTCTCAATTGTTATCTCAAAATCATCTTTTATGAACAGTCACTCATCCGTAAGCTTCAGCAGTTTTATTCCGCCACCCTTAGAGCTTGGTCTAACAAGGGTTTCAAAAAAGTAGGCCCGATTATTGCGCAAGAAAAAGTGCATTAAACCCCCTCCCGTTAAACCACCATTCGTTGTTTGCCAATTCCTTTGTGGCATTGATTTGTTAACCAGTGAACACTAAATGCCGACGACCGAAAACGCAGAGCAGAAAATTATATGGCTATGTCCATTTTGCGCTAGTCGTTTTCAACCAAGACAAAATGTTATGTCGGTAAATTGTTTAATCCAGATGACCTAATTGTGGTTCCCGTTTATTACTTAGTGAAGACAGAATGAGCCTGTAGCCCCAACTACCTGTGAATCCAACTGGTAGTCCGACGTGCTTAGCTTTGGTTAGCGTTGAAGTGTCAGAGATACTGATCTTGTTTAGGTGGCAGTGATGGTGGTAAGGATAAACTCTATATCCCGGTGTTAAAAAATATCCAATGAAGTTCCGAAATTCGCCTTGTGGTTTGCGGTGGCGGCTGACTGACATCTCTTCGAGATAGTGTTCTCTAGTTCAAGCCGAGCTCTATGCTTTAAAGATGAAACTCAAGTGGGCTTGTCGTCAAATTGGTAGCTTTTCGAATTAGTCGCCAGCGACACTACGAGACAGTGCAGGAGTGATATTTCAACAACCCAAAACAGCTCTTCTCAATGTGAATTGGAGCACCGAAATATAAAATAATGTTAACTGATTCCTAACTCTATCGCAGATTGCCAACTCGACACCCCTGTTTGCGTTTGGGTATGGGAACATGCGCCAATTTCTGATATTAGTGGAGTGGTGCCAGATGACTCTGTCCCGAATTAACCTCTTGATGAGGTTTCAAAAATCGTCAAATAAACAAGGCCTGGTTGTATGTTCCGGTCTGTTCTTATCCGCCTCCTTGCTGGCCTCAACTGTCGCGGCAGATATCAGTGTCAGTAGCAACACTATAAGTTGGCCGAACGATGGGTGGTATCAGGTTCAGTCGACTTCAGATTTTTCTACCGTCTGCCAAGGCGGTACCTCTTGTGAGGTTGCGCCTGGTCGTTATCACATTATTAATCACTCAACCGGAGAGCGTTGGGAAAATATTACTGTTGGTACGCGAAAACCGGTTGCACCATTGGTGGACGGCAATACCATAATTTGGCAGGAGGAGGGGTGGCACCAAGTACAAGACCGCAGCGATTATTCCACCGCCTGCGAAGGTGGTACATCTTGTACTGTTGATCCCGGAACCTACGTTGTTATCAATCATACAAGCGGCCAACGCTGGAACTTCGTTACTGTCAAAGGCGATGGTGGTACTGAGCCTACAGCGCCGACTGTGCCTCCCACAACTACACCGACTAGTCCAGGCACACCTGGTGTATCTGTGAGTGGTAACTCCTTGTCCTGGAGTAGCGACGGTTGGTTTCAAGTGCAAGACGCTTCAAGTTACGAGACCATTTGCAGCGGCACTGATAGTTGTCTGGTAGAAGACGGTACTTATAATGTTATTAACCATTCAACCGGCGAGAGGTTCGACAATATAGTTGTTGGTGATTCCGCGGGTAATCCTGGTTCTGGTTCTGGTTCTGGCACC
Organism: Herpochondria borealis; assembly: GCA_032274145.1. Taxonomy (NCBI): domain Eukaryota; phylum Rhodophyta; class Florideophyceae; order Ceramiales; family Ceramiaceae; genus Herpochondria; species Herpochondria borealis. The sequence continues at coordinate 5,686 of JAVCKV010569157.1, read as the reverse complement.
AGTCAGCCTCCGTCGGTAAGTGGCAATACGATAACCTTGTCAGGCAGTGGTTGGTATCAAGTTCAAAATCGCTCTGATTTTTCTACCGTCTGTGAAGGTGTGAGCAGTTGTACCGTTGCAGCTGGCAGTTATTTGGTTGTGAATCATTCCACTGGAGAGCGTTGGTCTCCGATAGATGTCCGGGATAGCGCCGGGACAGGAACAGGAACAGGAACAGGAACAGGAACAGGAACAGGAACAGGAAGCGATCTGGTCTTCTCGGTCGATCCGAACGATCCGTTTGGCCGCAGCCTAGAGAATCAACAAGCAACAGCACCTGCTGATGGTTCTCCCAGTACACCGATGAATCTGCGGGTTGAATTAATAGCCAACGATTGGGTCGAGTTTAATTGGACGCCATCTGCCGATAATGGTGAAATCGTGGCTTACAACATATATAGAGATGATATGTCGGCACCTCTGTATGTTCTAGAGCGAGAGACCACCAGCACCAATGGGGGCGTGGTGGCTGAGTTACAAAAATTCTGGCAAACCACTTCCTTTATCGACTGCAACAGTACGCGCTTTTCTGATCGAATATTTTTCTGTAATGGAGGTCCTAATGGAGAGCCTGCACGTGGCCCTGAAGTAGGTTCAGCGCACGTATATAGGGTGTCAGCGGTTGACAATGACGGCAATGAATCTGAGTTGTCGAACGAACTATCTGTTCAACTTCATGAACAATCTGGAAGTGTATTGGGTGCTTACGAAGACCCTTACAGGGCCGATCAGCAGGGCTTCCCCGTGGGCGATAGTCTTTCCAGCCCTTCGTCTTATCTTGACCGTTTTGACTTGATTTTCGATGAAGACTTTAACGGTAGCGCACTTGACCCCGATGTTTGGAATACGCGTTTAACCTGGGGCCCGGACGTTACTATTAACGATGAGAAGCAATATTTCGTAGACTCACTGAATGAGCAGAATTTTGGACACGATCCATTTTCATTCAATGGCTCAACACTGACCATAACTGCCTCACCCACGCCAGACGATCTACTGCAAAGTGCAAATGATCTACGTTATCTGTCGGGAGCTTTGTCTTCGTATGACAAATTCGGTTTTACCTATGGTTACGTTGAAAGTCGTATTCGTGTGAGCGGTGTGTTTGGCGCTTTGTCGACCTTCTATCTGTTTCATCGCTATCCTGGCGAACATGGGCCTGAAATAGATATTGTTGAGTATCTGGGTTACAACCAGTACGGTGATGAAAACATGTTTCAGACTTACCATTATCAAGACAGCAATTATGCGACCAATGGGCTGACCCGTTCGTCTCCAACCATGAGTCATGCAAATTCTTCAGGTGCGCTCTATTCGGAAGCGTTTCATACCTATGGCATGCTATGGGAACCGGGTTTGGTTGTTTGGTACATCGATGGTGTTGAGGTTAAACGTTTGCACGGCCCCCAAATCAGTCGCCAACAAATGAATCTGGTGACCTACTTGGTAACAGGGAGTGCCTGGACGAAAGCGCCAGATGAGTACACAGCTGCAGACGAGTTGGTTGAACAAGCTACTGATGAAATTGTTAACCTTCCTTTTTTACTTGAATCAGATTCACCAGTAGATATGGAAATTGACTACATCCGTGTTTGGCAGAGACCTGAACACCAGCAATAGTCATTACCAGCAGGGTCTTTCAGTTGCGCCATGGATGGCGTTATCCTGTTGGAATAAGCTCAGCCCCCCCCTCAGTTTTTTTAACAATCAATCCTTATCCTAGTTTTTGCTGAGTTTAGCTGTTCGCTGCAAGGGTGATCAGCTGCTCTAGCGCCTCTTCAATGAACTCTAGAGCCCGCTATAATCGGTTCAAACCAAGTTAAAAGTGCACAATAGTCATAATTTGTGAAACGATTCGGCCTTCAGAGATTGATTCCCGTGTTGGCATCAAATATGCGGTTGTCCTTGTTAGAAATCGACCAAACAAGGATAAAAAATGTCTGCTGCAACCTCAAAAGGCACAATACTGGTAACCGGTGGCGCTGGCTACATTGGAAGTCACGTCGTTAAATTGCTCGGCGAACAGGGCGAAAACATTGTTGTACTCGATGATCTTTCTACGGGAAATCGCGACGCTGTTTTATATGGAGAACTCGTAGAAGGAAGTACCGGAGATGCGCAATTAGTTGCCAGTTTGCTGAAAAAACATGATGTTCAAACTGTTATGCACTTTGCAGCCCATACCATTGTTCCGGAAAGTGTAGAAAACCCACTCAAGTATTACGGTAACAACACAGCGTCTACACGAACACTGCTTGAGTGTTGTCAGAACGCTGGCGTGTCAAATTTTATATTCTCTTCGACTGCAGCCACCTACGGAATTCCTGGAGATGCTTCAACTCCTTGTCGCGAAGACTTGCAAACCGCACCAATAAACCCTTACGGCATGTCCAAACTGATGTCCGAGCATATGCTCAAGGATCTCAGTGCGGCCTGTGAAATGAAACACGTTATCCTGCGTTATTTCAACGTTGCGGGTTGTGATCCAGATGGGAAGATTGGTCAAAGCACCAAAAACGCGACCTTGCTCATAAAAGTTGCAGCTGAAGTTGCTGTCGGCAAACGAGAGCAGCTGTACGTCTATGGAACAGATTACCCCACAGATGATGGAACCGGGATTCGTGACTACATACATGTCTCTGATCTTGCGAGTGCTCACTTGTCGGCCTTAGATTATCTTCGCAGTGGTGGCGAATCTACTCTTGTCAATTGTGGTTATGGCAAAGGCTATAGCGTTAGGCAAGTGATTGATTCGGTCAACAAGATTCACGGTACTCCCATAAAAGTTATTGAAGAACCGCGTCGAGCCGGTGATCCGCCTGCGCTGACTGCGGCAGTTGAGAAAATTCATCAAACACTGCAGTGGGAGCCTCAATACGATGATCTTGACGTAATTGTTAAGACTTCTCTCGATTGGGAGCACAAGCTCAAAGAAAAAGCTGATCAAAAAGCTGCTTAAGCTGATTTGATCTTTGCAGTGCCGGTTGTCTGCTGGCACTTGATCCATGCTGTACTACGCGGAAAAAGTATGTTTCTCAAGAATCACATAAGCCTTTTTACAGGTTTTTGTCTTACCGGTCTGCTGCTGCTAAGCGGCTGCAATACCATCACCTCCAGTCAGGCCTCGTCAATCGAACGTACTGAACGTTGGGCATTATTGCCGATTGAGAATCTGTCGACGACACCACTAGCAGGGCATAAGGCGCAATCATTGGTAGAAACACATCTTAGATCTCGCGGTGTACTTCAACTCGATGCTTACCCTGTTCCGACAGCACAAACAATTGCCGAATTACTCGATGACCAAAGTGCTTTACAACAAGCGAAAGAATGGGCTCGCACCAGAGGGTTTCGGTATGCAGTAACCGGTACTGTGCACGAATGGCATTACAAAAGCGGTCCCGATAAAGAGCCTGCTATTGGTTTAAGTCTTAAGCTCGTCGATTTGAACTCGAACGCAGTACTTTGGCAAGCAAGTGGTGCGCGCACCGGTTGGGGGTATTCAAATCTGACTGGAGTGGCTGACAAGATAGTCAGCCAGCTATTGAAGAAAGTGAAGTTGCATAAAGGTGTTGTCAGTGCAAGCGGTACCACTGTCAACAGTTTAGATTCTGATGCAGCAAACAGCTCTTATTGAAGAACAAAAAATACCTGAAAGCTAAGCCAATGAATGCGCAACCCTTGCTGAGGTACCTGAGACTAAGACGTGACCGCTATGCGCCAACCTTAGGCAGCGCGCAAAAGCGTGAAATGATTCGAGTGGGCGAGATGTTAGTGTTTGCCCTGATAGCGCCTCTGATTGGTATGTTGCTATTCTCTCATGACCCTTTGGGTATTCACTCTGGATTTCCATGGGCCGCTGTTGGCCCCGTCGTTTTTGCTGCCAGATATGGTAGCAGCTGGGGAATAGCCTGTGCGATAGCAGCAGCATTTGTCATGCTGATGCCGAATGCCATTTATGCCGATACCTATTCTTTGAACATAGCATTAGCTGTAGGGACTGCTGTGGTCGCTCTGGTTGTGGGTGATTCGTCGAGTAGTTGGCGTAGACGTAGTGGTCAAGCGGAAGCTGAAAACGAATACTTAAGGCATCGTTTGAAAGAATTCTCTAAAGACTATCACGTATTGAAAGTCTCGCACGGGCAGTTGGAAGAAGTTGCAGCTGGTCAGCGTTTAAGTCTCCGTAATGCTTTGCAACAGCTGAAACCGGTTCTGTCTTCATCTCAGGATGGGCTGCAAGCGGGTAGTGAGTTAATGGCGATTTTTGCCCAGTTTTGTTCTGTGCAAATTGCCGGTCTGTACACCATGAAGACGGACAAATTACCTAACAGCACGCCTGTTGCAATACACGGCAATATGGGTGAATTGTCACTTTTTGATCCCCTGCTAACTCTCGCAATTAAGGAACGCAAGTTGGTCAGCATCAAGCTTGCTTCTCTGGCGACAGATAACCATGAGTCGAGCCTTCTAGCGGTGGTTCCTATCGTTGATTCAAATGATCATCTGCATGGAATCTTAGCTGTGAAAGATATGCACTTTATGGCTTTTCAACAGGAAAATCTCAATATTCTATCCCTGCTTGGTGGTTATATTGGCGACATGATTTCCCGCTCTAAAGGTCTTGGGAATTCCCGAGCCGGTTGGTTTCTTGCTGAGCTGGATACTGCCTTACGATTTGCAAGAACCAATAGTGTAGATTCGTCGCTGATATCCATAAAGCTTAAGCGCTTTAACGGAGACACAGAGGTAGCTGAACTCATTAGTTCAAATATTCGCAGTCTCGATGCGTCGTGGATGCCTAAGTCTTCTGATGGTCACAGCGTGATTGTTATTCTTTTACCGCTGATTCGCCAAAGTCAGTGTGATGCCTATTTAAAGCGCGTGGACAACACGTTGTTGAAAGAGTTTGACCTTTCATTAGCCAAAGTAGTGACGTCGTTGGAAACGAAGCAAATTAAACATACTGACACACGACAGAGTTGCTTGAACTTTATACAAGAGTCGGCAGAAGAATCTAAGAAGTCGAAAAATCAGCTAAAAAAATCCGAACGTCAAGAGGGTCGTGACTCACAGGACAATGATAACGACAAGGGCATGGAAAGTGTCGCTTAAGTCGCTCTCAGTCTTGCCCGCACTGTTGGCATTAGCCGTATCGGTCATGATTGAATTAATTTTGTTCAAGGTATTGTTGAGCGCTCAACAAACGACCATTCAAGAAGTATTAGCTCAACCCGTTGTCTGGTTAGCAGTCCACGGTGTTGCGGCAGCAGTTTCTGCGTTCGCAACTGCATATTGCGTGAGGTTTTTTGCACCAGGAAAAGCCAACGGCGTTTTCCTCTTGTGTCTTTTTCTTGGAATGCTAATCCCTTTGGCTGGTGTAGTAGGAAGTTCTGCTGCATTTTTGGCTGGGTTCTGGGTTGTAAGTCGAAAGCACCAGGAAGAAATCTACTGGCAGTTCACCAACAACGCTGAGCTTCCTTTTACGACACCGATAGGACGGACTGTAGCGGATTTTGATAGCCGCGGCTATGTTGAACAACTCATGTACTCCAAAGACAACGACGCTCTTTACAGGAAAGTTCTTGCGGCTCGAAAAATGAAAGCCGCCATGTCTGTTGGGATTTTGAAAAAAGCGGTGCAGCATTCA
>JAVCKV010569146.1:0-10222 GCA_032274145.1 Herpochondria borealis | reverse complement strand
CAACATCACCAGACAGGAACAAGACGAGTTCTGCATCAAGTCTTACGAGCGAGCCCAAAGAGCTCAAAAACTCGGATTTTTCCAAAAAGAAATCGGGAGAAAAATTTGATCCAAATTACATCATCAATGATTCGCCTAACAATACAGGTTTAAAAAAATTACCACCTGTTCAGTCTTCCATGATTTGGTTTTCGTATGCTACCTCAAAAGAATTTCGTTGGCTTGGAAATGGTGGTGTAAATCCCATGGCAGGCCCCGTCTTTCATGCTACTGATTTTCCAAATGCAACAGATGGACTTCCCGATTATTTTGATAATAAATTATTTGTTTATGAATGGTTGAGAGATTGGATCTATGTGGTGACTTTGGATGAAAACCAAAATTACGTAAAAGCAGAATCGTTTATGCCCAATACTGAATTTTCACATCCGATGGATATGTTTTTTGGAAAGGATGGAAAAATGTATGTCTTGGAATATGGTCAAAAATGGAACGCTCAAAATATTGATGCTCGCCTTTGTCGTATCAATTATATCAAAGGCAATCGCCCTCCCCTAGCCCATATTGAAATGGATAAAGAAGTTGGTGCCGTTCCATTGACGATTCAGTTTTCTGCTCAAAAATCAAAAGATTACGATAAAGATAAATTGTCCTATGAATGGTCTTTTACAAATGATGAAGTCCAGTCAACTGAGATCAATCAAAGTTTTACATTTGAAAAGGTAGGGAATTTTGATGTAAAATTAACAGTTACTGATCCCAAAGGAAAATCAGTCTCCACCAATAAAAAAATATTGGTAGGCAATGAGCCACCGCAACTGACCATTGAATTAGATATCAAAGACAGAACCTATTGGAATGATAAAAAAGTAAATTATAACATTGTAGTTACGGATAAAGAAGATGGCAGTTCCGAAAAACAAACAATTGATCCAAGCAAAATAAGAGTCACTTTAAATTATTTGCCCGAAGGTCAAGATATGATTATTGCCACATTGGGACATCAACAAAATACCATCCCAAAAGGTCAATTATTGATTGATGGTTCTGACTGTAAAGCTTGCCATGCTAAAAACAAAAAAGTAAATGGCCCCAGTTACATTGATATTGCCACCAAATATAATAAAGAAGATGCTGGTTATTTAGTAAGTTCTATTATCAAAGGTGGTTCGGGTGTTTGGGGAGAAACCTTGATGTCGGCTCATCCTCAACTTGAAATTAAAGAAGTCGAAACTATGGTCAATTATATTTTATCACTTGATCCCAATCAAGAGACCAATGTTCAAACCTTACCTCTTTCTGGTACTTTAGCATTTAAGGAACATCTCAATGATGAACAATTGGGGAAATATATTTTAATGGCTTCTTATCTTGACAATGGAAATCCTGACTTGGAAAATTCGGCCCTTTCCGCAAGGGAGCAGATCATATTTAAAGCACCTAAAATTCAAGCTGAAAATGCTGACGAACGAGCAGAAGGTCTTGGTATTTGGGATAATGATGGGGCAACTTTAGTAGGCTCGATTGTTCATAACTCTTTTTTAAAATTTAATGACCTCAGTTTTAATAATGTGAAAAACATCAAATTAGCTGCTAAATATAATGCAGGATATGATTATCAAGGTAGTGTTGAAATTAGGGAAGGAACTAAAAATGGAAATATAATTGGAGAAGGAAAGTTGGGTTATTTTGATGATGAAAAAATTGGAACGATCGTTCATGATATTTCAATTACTCCTACTATTGAAGCTGGTGATTTATATTTGGTTTTTAAAAATACGACTGATTCGGAGCAGTTTGTTTTGAATGCGGATTGGGTATTGTTGGATCGAGGGGAATAATAAAAGCCCTATGAGAATTATAATTTCTCACAGGGCTTTTATTACTTAGCTTAAATTTCATAACAATACTAATGCGGGGCGATCGTAGTTCCAGGACTATTAAATTTAGTCACTTTTACCTCCGTTCTTCGATTCTGTTGATGCTCATCTTCTGTACATTCTACTCCATCCGCACAACGATTTTTTAACTGAACCTCACCATAACCATTAGAAGTCATTCGATTGGAAGGTATCCCTCTTTTAATTAAATATTGTCTAACTGCATTGGCACGATTTCCTGAAAGAGTCTTGTTATAAGAATTACTTCCACGAGAATCTGTATGCGACATCAGTTCAATTTCAAGACTTGGATGTTCAATCATCAAATTATACAAATGATTTAAATCCTTACTTGCATCCTCTCGAATATCGAATTTATCAAAATTATAATACACATCTTTTAAGCTAATTACATTTCCTGTTGCAAGATTAGGATTTGTAATAGTGCTTGTAGTAATATTTGTATTTACGCTGTTATAATTTGTAGTATTATAACCAGGCACTTCTGTAATCGGCACTTGAGTAGTCACGGGAACCAATTTAGTTTGAGGAACATAAGTCACTACTTCTTGATAAGTTGTAACCGCTACTGTAGGAACTACAACAGGTTCAACATAAGGAGTCGCAACCACTTTTCTTACACCCAATTCTAACTTAGCTTCAACAGGAGTATCGTCTTTACAATCCAAATCTATTGTAGAAATAAATTCTGTATCAGAATCAAATCCTGGCTTTGTAGCATGAACTCGATACTCACATCCACACGGCACACAAATATCAAATACACCAGTCTCATCAGTTGTGAATCTATCTTTTTGATTGGTACATTTATTCCATACTTCAACGATTGCATCAGGCATTGCAGAATTATATTCTTTATTAATCACAAGTCCTGTCATCACTCGACAGTTCTTTCTATTCATTGGTAAACAATATTCATTGTTGTTTTTTAATTTTCGATAAGTCACTTTTTCATCATGGTTATGATATCCTTTTCGCTCCACCTTAATCGTATATTCTTTTCCTGGCTTAGCGGTGTAAGTAAAAACACCTTCCACATCAGTTGTAAAATCCATCATTTTGGAACCGTTCTTATTTTTATTTTTTCCAGTAATTCCTAAGATGTATTTTCCTTTATCTTCCTTCTCATCCAATGGTTGAAGTGTCAACATCAATTCGTCGCTGTCTTCCCCTTCCATCATATTTTTTTCCAAAATTGTTACCTCAGCATTATCTAATCGGTCACCAGTTTTTTCATCATAAACACAAATGGTTCTTAGCATTGGACCATCCTCTTCAAGTTCACCATCCATCGTCCAAGTGTAGATATCATCCTTTCCTTTTCCACCTTCCCGATTGGAAGTTAAAAATCCAGTATGTGTTCCATCATTAACTATCACAAATCCAAAATCATCTTTTAGAGAATTAAAAGGTGTTCCTAAATTTTCACGAATCGTCCAAGACGTTTCATCTTTTAAATCTGTTCTGTTGGCTTTAAAAATATCCAAACCTCCAAGTCCTTGATGACCATTTGAAGAATAATACAATGTTCCATTTTCATGCATAACTGGAAACAATTCATTTCCAGCACTATTTACAGTTGGGCCTAAGTTGATAGGATCTTGCCAAAGGCCTCCTTTGTTTTCAGAAACATAAATATCTAAACCTCCAAATCCTCCAGGGCGATTACTTGCAAAATATAATCGTTTTCCATTATCAGAAAGTGTAGGATGACACGATGTAAATTCATTACTATTAAAAGGAAGCTCTGTTACATTTGTCCAATAGTCTCCATCAAAAACAGCAGAGTAGATTTTTAAATCAATCAATCCATCTTTACTTTTACTTTTTCCATTTTTATTATTTCGAGTAAAAAACATCATCATTCCAGAAGGATCAAATGTTGCAACACCATCATGGAATTGCTTATTCAAATCTCCCTTTAAAGGAATTGGTTTTTTAAATCTATTCAAGTCTTCACTATATTCTGAGTAAAATAAATCAGAAAAATTATCATCCGTCCAACTGTCAATTACCTCTTTTGGTTTACTATTTTTTCGAGTAGTCGAAAAGATAACTCCATTCTTATATGGTATCGGACTGAAATCTAAATGTCGAGTATTTAATGCACGAACATTTTTAAGTACTACTGTTTCGTGATTTTTAATATTCTTCAAATCTTCGCAGTCAATGATTACTTCTCTATTTTTTCGTTCCTTCCGAGAAGCTATATTATTGAATTTTTTGTACCATCGAGTTGCGTCCTCACACTTGCCGTTACTTTGTAAGACTTGAGCATAGCGTAAAATATTTTTAACTTCACTATCTTCTGTGATAACTTGGCTGTACCAATATTCTGCTTCCTCAGTTTGACTATTTAGCCGAAAACTATTGGCTAGTCTAAACATCTTTTCTTTGGTCAATTTTTCACCATCCATCTCTTTGAGATACTTGTTGACGGATGTTTTAAAGCCAAGATTCCGATAATCTTTATCTGCTTTTTTTGCACCTGTTCCCTTTGACTTAATCTCTGTTCGATGACCATCAATTTCTCCGTTATCATTGGAAGTGACAATTGAAGTATCAGGATTGGATTGGAAAAAATTGGAATTATTAGGCTCTGCTTGGGCAAGATCTTGTCCAAACAAATTGAGCGTAAAAAGAATAATTACTAGAATAATTAAATTCAGCTGTTTCATGAAACTAAGTTTTAAATTTTAAAAATCTCCAGTTGTAAGTTTTGGAAGATTTAGAATGTGATTCGTTTCAGAAACAATTTTTTGAGAGATTCTTACGGGTAAAATAAATGGCTAATTTTAAATATAATGCTTCAATTTTCTTAAACTGTTACATCATAAAAAGGCTCATTTTAGTTAATGTGATTTATAAAGTGTTGATATTCAGATTTTTACATGCGAATATCTTTATATGTTTGGTATTATTAATACTTTAGTTCAAAAACTATGCGAAACATTATAAAAAGTAGTAATTTATCATTATTAAGTGAAATTATAATTTAAGGGAAAAGTATAGAGCTAAAAACTTTTAATAATCAAATTAATTATACAAAATGATGAAACTTGCCTTCCATTTATTTTATAGTTCTTACTGAATTTGAATGAGATATTATCAGAAAAGCATAAATACTATTTCTAAAAAATAGGTGTAATTCTTTTTTAGTCATTTTTTTTTTTGATTTTTACGTTTTAAACATAAATCACTTTTTACATGAAATCATTTTTTACAATTTTTATTTTCGGTTGTTCTCTCATGTTGAATGCTCAGTTTACTGATGCACATCTTATACACACTACATTCAATCATAGCTTGGAAGATATTAAAACAGGCGATATAGATAATGACGGTTACGAAGATCTTGTTTATTCTTTTGATTGGAATATTTCTTGGTCAAAAAATTTAGATGGAAATGGTCTTTGGAGTGCTAGTCAGTTAATAGAATCGTCTTATGAAGATGATAGAAAAATAGATTTAGCAGATCTCGATGGAGATGGTTCGTTAGATGTGATAACTATTCATAATGGCTTTTTTGAAACTTTTGTCAAGTGGTATAAAAATGATGGAAATGGAAATTTTGGTGAAGCAATTTTAATTGATGTTGTAGAAGATAATTCTTCTAGCGTTAGAAAATTATTGATAACAAGTGGGGATATTGACAATGATGGAGATATTGATATTGCAGCGTCTTTTGATATGGCTGATGGAAATTTAGATATTATTCAATGGTATAGAAATGAGGATGGACTAGGAAATTTTAGCACCTCAATTGAAATAAATAATTTAATTCGAAAACCTAATCATCTTCAATTATTCCATTTTAATAATGATAATTTCTTAGATATTGTTGCAACTCTTAATAATGATTCCATAATCGTTCATACTGGAAGTTCTAATGGATTTACAGCTTTAGACCTAGTGGGTTTTTCAAGTTACGAATTAGCAGGTTTACTTAATGCTGATATTGATGGAGATGGTGACAATGATCTAATTGGTAATACAAAATTCACTAATGATGTAATGCTCTATGAAAATCTTGATAACAATGGAAATTTTGGAAATGAACAATTACTTGGGTTATCTGAAAAGTTAACAAGTTTCTTTCTTTGTGATACAGATGATGATAATGATTTAGATGTTGTATTTACAGATGAATCTTCAGATAGCTTAGGAATAATAAAAAACCTTGGAGGAGGAAATTATAGTGATCCAGATATTTTCTATTCAAAAAATAATGTCGGACCTTCCAACTTTGTAGAGATTGATTATAATGGTGATGGAGATAAAGATATAGTTGTTGGAGGGAATTTACCAGATGAATATTTTATTTTTGAAAATTCAGATGGACAAGGCGACTTTAATTTTTACGATTTCTTAAATTCTGGTCCCACTTATTTGAATGATAATATGAAGATGGTGGATGTAAATAGTGATGGTTATCTAGATGTTGTAACACCTTCAGATAAGCCTTATTCATTTTCATGGATGCCATATAACCCCACATTAAATATTTTTGAAAAAACAAAAGGTATTAATATTTATAGTCCCTTTAACATTATTTCTAGATATATAAGTCTTGATGTAAATGGTGACAACGCTGTTGATTTTGCTTTCTTTTCTAATGGAAGTTCTGGATCAAAATTGACATGGATAATAAATGATGGAAATGAAAATTTTATTGAAAAAGATTCTCTATCAAACTTAGGAGATTCATCAGATAAGCTTCTTGCTGCAGACTTAAATAATGACGGATTTGATGATCTCATAGGTTTAAGTAATGCTTCATCCGGGCAAGGCATTTTTTGGTTTCGTAATTTGGGAAATAACGATTTTGCTGATGGAGAATTTCTTTATTTTGGAAATAGTGTTGATGATGTCCAAATTATTGATATTGACAATGATGGGTTTTTGGATTTAGTTCCTTTGTTTTATCAAGGGAGTGAAATTGGGTGGGTGAAAAACAATGGGAATTCATTTGAGCCTTGGTCATTATTAGTTAATAATGGTTCAACTATAAGAGATTTTATTATTCATGACTTTAGCCAAGATGGATTACTTGATATTATAGTTGGTAGAACTAGTTCCAACGAGATTAGGTTTTATAAAGGAAATTCTCCTTTCTCATTCGACAATGATATTTCTTTTTATCCTCAAGTTAGTTCTCCTAATTCTTTTGATTTTCTAGATTATGACTTAGATGGCTTAGATGATTTTATTTTCATTGGTAGTAATGATTCCGTTTATTGGCAAAAAAATCTCAATACCAGCCCAAATCCATTTGATGATGAGCAAACTATATATCTTGAAACTGGAACTGCTGGTGTATTTTTTATTCAAGATATAGATAGTGACACGGATAGAGATTTAATTTTTTCTAAACAAGGAGAGCTTTTTTGTAAAAAAAATATTGCTGCTAATGGAAAAATTATTGGTAAGACTTTTTACGATGTAAATAATAATGGAACATACGAGTTAAATGAACCACATCTGAATTCATTTCAATTCACCTTATCACCTAATAATCTCCTTTACTTTACCGCCAATGATACTGCAACAACCTTTTTTGTTCCAGAAGGAAATTATGTGCTCAATTCAATTCCAACTTCAGATTGGAGTTTGACTACAGGTAATGCAGATTTTTCTATAAACTTTGTGGAGGATACCATTATCCAAAAAGAATTTGGGTATTTTCCTAATAGTTTGTATTCTTCTGTTACTTCTGATCTTACTTCAGCAACAACTAGATGTGGTTTTACAGTTCCTTTTTGGCTGACTTATGTTAATGAGGGTACAGAAGTTAATGATGGATTAATAGAAGTAATCTTAGAGGACTTTGTCGATTATGTTGATGCAATCCCTGCCCCAGACTCTATAGTTAATGATACATTATATTGGTCATACCAATCTTTAATTCCTACACATTCATCATCAATAAAATTACAATTTGAAATAGCAGGTGTAGATTTTTTAGGTGATTCAGTGAAAATAACAACGAACACTTATACCAACTCCGTTAATAATATTTTGGAATTATCTAATTCTCACCAATTTATTTCAGAAATTAACTGCGCATATGATCCCAATGATAAACAAGTTAAACCGAGTGGATTTTTGGGTGAAAACTACACTTTGTTTGGTGAGGAATTTGAGTTTACTATTAGGTTCCAAAATACAGGGACTGATACCGCTTTTAACATTACAATTACGGATGTATTAGATTCTAAATTAGATTGGTCTACTTTTAAAGTTGTGTCTTCTAGCAACTTAGTTGAAACGACTCTTAATCCTCAAAATGGATTGGTTAATTTTTATTTTCCAAATATTTTACTGCCTGATAGTATGGTTAATGAGCCCGAAAGTCATGGGTTTTTAAAATATAAAATTTTCCCTAAAACGGATTTAGCTGAAGGAACAATAATTGAGAATGCAGCAAATATTTATTTTGATTTTAATCCACCAATTATCACTAATACTACTCTAAATACTTTAGTATCTAATTATCCAATTAATACAACCTCTAATATTATAGAACCATTATGTTTTAATGAACCAAGTGGTTCTATCGAATTATCAGTTGAAGCTTTTCTTCCTATTAGCTATGATTGGGAAGATAATAATTTGTCAGGCAGTATGTTAAATAACTTGAATGCAGGAACTTATACTGTAACTATAACCGATGGAACAGGAGGATCTGTTATTGAAACATATACTTTAAATGTACCATCTGCACTTACCGCAGCATTGAGTTCATTGCCACAAGATCCAAATACTTTCGGAGAAATATCTATCGTACCTTCAGGAGGAACACCACCTTATATTGTGAATTGGAATACTGATCCACCTCAAACTGGTGACACGATTTCAAATGCTTCTGCGGGTATCTATACTGCAGTTGTAGTAGATGCAAATAACTGTATTTATATAGATTCAGTAGAAGTATTATTCATTACAAATCTAGATGATTTTGATAATCAACCTGAGATAAAAGTATATCCAAATCCTACTAGCGAAAATATAGTTATCGACATTCAAAATAGAGGGCAAGATCATTATAAAATCAAACTAATGGATATATCAGGGAAAGTAATTGTGAAAAATATTAATGGGGAAGTTGGTAAAAGAAACGTTGTTGAATTAGTAAAACATCAAATCGAAGGAGGGATTTATATTTTATTATTAGAGAATGATTTACAAAAAATCTTTAGAAAAATAGTAATTATTCCTAAGGATTAACCAACACATATCTAGTGTCTAGATTAAAGATTTCTGATATAGATATAGTCTGAGTCTTTAAATATTTCGATAAAATATGTATCATCCTGAATTTTAGAATGATACATATTCTATCAAACGTTTCCCTATTTCAATAGTGTCGGATTCGACACTATTACATCCCAAATTTAATTTAATTTACATTGGATATCAATCTAGATTTTTTAATTAATTTTAAAGAGTTCTTTTTATCTTCAAAAATTTTCCAACCATATGATCTCTTCCAAAAAAATTGAGGTGGATGGCTCTATTATCTATATAGAAATCATCAACAATAGCATTTACATTTCACTTACAGATATTGTTAAAAGATTCAATACATCTCAACCCAATTTTATTATTAAAAAATGGTTAAAAAATCCTTATAATATTAAATTTCTATACACTTGGGAAAAGGTTCATAATCCTAATATAATTCCCATATCATTACAAGTGATTTTGGACATGGTGGGAAATGATCATTTAACTCTCTCTCCTAAAAAATGGATTGAACTAATTAATGCAATTGGTTTGTATGCTAAAAAAGAGAGTGATGATAGAATTTTTGCACATCAAGATATTGCCTATCATTTTTGTTGTATGTTAGATCCCAAATTTATAATTTACTTCTTCAAAAAACTTCAACAACTTAAAGAAAGAGAATCTCAACCGAAAAGTCTTGAAAAGTATTTTTCTGTAATTAAAGATAATCTTAAAAACATACCAAATTTATCTAGCACTATTCCTACTCAAAACAAAGACCATAATTCTATTGAAGATAAAGATTAATTAGTCAAAAAAACTTGAATAAAAAATGAGATTCAAGTCATCAACTCAAATCCCATTTTTCATCTCAAAATATTTTCCCTAAAAATATCGAATATTATTCAATCGCTTCCCTCTAAATTTAAAGTTATAGTCCAACAATATCTCAAAACTACCAGGCGAAAATTCCTGCAACTTCGTCAACAAATTGGACGCATATCCTTGTTGCTTATGATAAATCCAGTACATCGAATGACCCTAGTTTTTATGTAAACGGTTCGCTGGTAGTATCAAGTGAAACAATCACTCCA
>JAVCKV010569135.1:0-10222 GCA_032274145.1 Herpochondria borealis | reverse complement strand
TCTCATTGTCGAATGTTAGCACCACGGTATTTTTGTAGTCTAATGAAAACCCAACAAGCAAACAGAGTTCCAGAAGTCAGATTTTGATGCAAATCCAATTTTACGACCCATACAATTAGCAATTTTGTACGGCGCACTATATGCGCCCTGAACTCCATGCTACTAGAGTGCTCCTAACGGACCGCAAATCGGGAATCAATCGGGGACGACTGAGGTGGGCTCCTAACGGACCGCAAATCGGGAATCGGGGATCCCAGGACACTTTTGTCATAGGGTCATTTTGCCTCAAAAATTTCACCTTCGTCACGCAAGAATCAAAGATCACGTGAAAGCCAATAACTGATGGCTTTAATATAGTTAAAATAAGAATCTCATGTGCTTCAACCATCACGGTAATAACTGAAGCAGGTATCATGGGGGGCAATTGGTCTCCCAATTTTCCCTCCGTCGGGTCATGCTGCAAGCATGGGTTGGGGCCTAACAAATAGATACTCGAGAAGAGGAGAACTTGTGATACAAACCTGCGCGTTGGTGATTCATACCTAGTTCTGGATAGTCACAGTAACCGGTATGCCATCGCGAGGTTCGTAAGTTCTCAGTAATGACTTATCGAGTAAACTCGAGTCCGTCACGTCATCTTGCTCGGTCTGACTTGTTCTGCTATCGCAGACCACGCTAGCCGAAGCTAGAGGCCGATACGAATTCGACTCGAATCCCACCAAGTAGAGAAACTTGTCCCTGACTCCATCCCTTCGGAAGCAACTCTTAACGCGACTCTTGTAATTCTGGGAAGAATTCACATGTTCCGGGTGTACCTCATGAAGGGCTGTATGAGCAAATTGATGTCCGTATAATGGTGCCGCATCTGATGCCCAGGCCGCCTCGTGCCTGCTTTCTCCTTTTTCGTCCAACGATTGACCACATCAATATCAGTGTCTTTCACGTACATGTCAATTGCTCTGGAATCGGATCCCCTACAAAAAGATCTGTAGATGCTGTACTGGTCCGCTAGGTCTTGATGGCAACGAATGTCAGCCAAAAACAGACCAGGGTTATAATCAAACACTTCACAAAGGGCGTCATGAAGCATTTCATTCATGTCATGAGACGTCAGCACTCTGCCTTTTTCGTTGCAGAGGGCTGGTCCTGACGTTCTTCCTTCAGCAAAATTAGCTGCGATTACACGATGAATCCATTTTCTCACTTCAATCCCTGACCGGGTGGTACTGGCCGTGGGAAGCAAGTGTTGTCTCGACTGGTGCTCGCCCTTGACGGTTCCAAGTAGTGCCACCACCACAAAGTCCTCATCGACACCAGTGTGGAAGTTATCTCTGATACCTTCCAGGTTCAACAACAGTCCCTCAGGCCCTCGCAAAGAATCAACATAACAAATAGCAAAGTAACATCCTGCAAAGATCCAGCGGCGTCGTGTAGCCGCGTCCTTTGCGTTCCGGATTCGTCTTTCCACAGTGTGTAAGAGGTGCCGCATTTGCTTGTTTGAAATAACACGATCAGGCCGCCAGTCCTGCTGCTTGCTCGTGACTGCGTGGTTCTAACCACAGTTTTCACATCTACAGTGGTTTCCAGTATACAGTACACAGCGCCATACTACCTTCCCCTCATGAGAGAAGCTAGTAGCTTAGAATATCAGCCACCACTGCTGCATGCAGCAAAGCCAGAAAGAGCTCGCATGTGGGCTGTACCGGAGTAGTAGATGATAAGCCTACCAGTAAGCAGACTGGTCCTAGTACATTGGTGACCAAAGATACCGCATCATCAGAGCAGAAAGATCAAGAAGATCATGCCAAGGTGCATTGGAAGGCTCTATCTTCTTGATACCAATTGCTCTTTGAACTGTGTGCTTCAAAAACCAAAGAAACAGGATCAGACCAGTTGACCTTCTCTGGAACGAAATTTCTGTATCGATTATATATATGTGCAGCTTTGAGCGACAAGGACACCATCATCCAATCATTGGTCAATGAACTCTCAACCAAGCACATGGAATTCACAAAATGGGTTCAAGAGTTTGGACAGTGACACCTTCCTAATGTACATTCACAAACAAAATAGCGCCTTCTCCACAGGCATCTCCAAAACCATGAGCAATGAAACATTGCGGAACCCACCTACCTAAATTGAACCAGACACGCTGGCAGCTGCCGCCTATGGGATCTGCAACATTTACTATTAAAATTACATTCACCTTTATACAATACACACTATCAACATCAACACTCTCTTATTGCCCCTTCACCTTCCAATCATGATTCATGGTCAACCTACACTGGCACACGTCCATTGTCAAGTGAAGGATACACCGCCGCGTACATATATCCTCTCCCACATACCGAGGTCCTTTTCACGGGAGGTTTGAATCTGGGCTTGGGCCTAGAAATACATATCTTACCAGATACCCATTATAGCCCCAATTATATCAGACCTCATGTGCCCACACCTTACAGCTGTAGATAACAGTCAAAGCTCAAGCTATCTGCAAGATATGCTCACAATTCTTACTAAAACAAACCATCTACTACTACAATGAAGACTACAATCACCATGATGAGAGATTACTATTGATTACTACCCTATCATGACATGCCCATTCGCCCATGCATAGTAGGCCTGGGTGCCCAGTACGCGTACCCTGAAGGACGGCAGACAATGGTACTTTTAATTAGAAGAAGTTTGGGGACATTGCTTGTCCACCAAAAATTATCATAAGTTGGGAATAGTGTACCAAGCCACACCTGAGTGAGGAACCTTACAAAAGGATATCCTGTTGGCATTTAGAGTTGGAGGAAGATGAAGCGAGGGGAATTGGTAGCCTGCTTGCCGTCAAGAGTTGAGAATGCTGATCATTGTCAGCTTAAAATTTGTGTCTGTAAACTTTGAGTTTGCATTGGAAAATGACTGGTGCGTAGAGTACTGTGTAGAAACTGTAGGAGAGGCACTTGATATTGTGTTTTGATGGGAAAGTAGGCTAAGAAGGAGACTCAAACACTGATACAAGTTAATGTTGGGGTTGAAGGGGGTTCCCCTCTGAGGAGGGGAGGAAGAACTTGGATCAAGGGGAAGGAGAAAGGAAGTTGAACGGTGGTTGGATGATGGATGACTTGAAGGGAGTTTTGTGCGCGTAGAGCACCTCCTCGAACGCCGAACATATCAACAATAGAATGACAGCATGGCAGTGGAGCTGCTGAAGCACGACTGTTGCCATTATCACTTCAAATGTCTTCATGGACTGCATTGACCCTTCAGATCAATTACTTCACTACTGGACAATTTGTTAGAGCAATAGAATTAAGGCTCTAGAAAACAGTCGTAGACGTATGAACACTCTCAAGAAGCCGATCAACTGGACAGGCTATTGAGGTGTTATGATTACGAAAACTATGAGAGAGGGACGGAGGTGCAAAGAGGGCTGCGGAAGATCGGTTGGCTCACGAGCAAGCCAATGACGTGGCAGGCGAACTAGTGCAAGCTCTACCGTAGAGCTCGCCAAATACTTGCACTAACACCCTCCCACAATCCAAGGCTGTCTGCAGCCAGACTTGCATTGTCAAAGTAGTGCAAAAGAGAGAGTGAGGGGAAGAGTCACGGAGGCTGGAAATGACCCATGGACGAATGTCAACGATGAGACATGGCAACCACACCTGGATTGTCAACAGTGTGTTAGCCCCTACAATGAGAGCAGGAGAGGAACATGATCGGTATTGTAGGGACAGCAGCAGCATTGGTCTTGGTGAGGGTAGTTGTGGGCAGAGAAGGAAGAGCCCAGTTCAGCAAGACCAAGTGAAGGTACTGCACAGGGATGACATGGAAGATGCTGGATCAAGCGCCAGCAACAGAGGAGCAAGGTGATGGGGCAATGGGAGACTCCAAAGGACAGTGCGTGCACAGCATGAGTACTGTGCACGCTCTAATCACGATGATGGAGTAAGAGGAGCATTCACATCCCTCCCATAGTTCAAGCCACCAAGAAGAAGGAGTGAACTGACAAAGAGGGGAGTGTAAGTCGAGTCCAGCAGTGCCACAGGAGGCAGACACGAGACCTCATGGTCGTCATGGTGGACCTCTGCTCCATGGTCATTCAGAAGGATAATCAGATGCAGCCCTTCATCTGTTGAAGAATGAGGTTCAGCAGACGGGCACATCAAAAATCCGGCAGGCATTCATACCCTCCCACATTCCAAGCCACAAAGGATAAGGCATGGAATGGCAGAGAGAATGCAGCCGCAGCAATGAGAGGGGAAGTCATAGTAGATGACACCAAGGGGGACTCAGCTGGGGGAAGGACTGAAGGGGGGGAGGAAGGGACAGCAAAGCCAAGTCCACTCATGGGGGCGCCAGGGGAAGCGTGAAGGGATCTCATAACCTGTTAGAGCAACAAATCTCTGTACAGGAGATTGTTGCAAAGGGGTAGATTTGTGTAGCTGTAGAAGGACAGCTTTCAATGAATCAACGGATGAACGAATGTTGTTGCAAAGTCTGACGGCTCAGAACTCTGCAGTAGACTAGTGTCTCGTTAGAGACGATAAACTAAAAGCAGTAAACAGTCATAGACGTATGAACACCCTCAAGAAGCCGATCAACTGGACAGGCTATTGAAGTGTTATGATTACGAATACTATGAGAGGGATGGAGGTGCAGAGAGGGATGCGGAACCGACTAGAAGATCGGTTGGCTCACGAGCAAGCCAATGACGTGGCAGGCGAACTAGCGCGAGCTCTACTGTAGAGCTCGCCAAATACTTGCACTAACACTCCAAGGAAAGAGATGAACAAATTCATCTGAGTCAGGGTTGAATGCATTTGGAAAGGAGTAGGTCCCACTGTAGGTGGTTTTTTGTGTGACATTTGTCACAGTAGCAAAACTACGGTAGTAAATACAGTGCTCGTACAAACATACTAGCACTGTTTTCTCGCAAATCACACCAAAATGTGCAATCTGAACTGCCATCAACCATGGGAATCATTTTTCCACTACACCTCCATCAGACCATGGATTTCAGTGCTTTCTTTTTGAGATAACAACTATTATACTATATTGAATGGTACCACACAAGCAGAATAGTTATTGGATTTACCATCTAGTCAAAATAGCAATGTAAAGGAAGCATCAAAATCAGCTTCCTCCATACTTTAGACATCTAGAACTAGCTCTACAGTTGCTTTCATTTTGGAGAAGTAGTGGGGCTGTGTCTATAGATTAATAAATAAGACTACTATGGTACTTGATTCTAATAGAGTGACTAGTTTAATGGTGAAATATGATTCCCATGGTGAAGTAGAAAATGTGGATTTGAAACTGAAATTTTAGTTTATCCGTGCAGTTTACCACGTAAAAGTGTGACAACTCAAAACTGCGAAAATTGATTTGTCCGTTGATTCGGAAGTTTTTTGTTGATAGTTTGGGCCAACTTATCTTCGTAGCTGAATATGGAAACTCTTTATGTGATAGGTGGAGACAATAGAAAAAAGTATGCTCTATGGTCACCTGGTATTCAAATATGAATACAGCATATTTTTGGTGGAGAAAAAGTGGCCCAAAACTTGTGAGAATTGTACACTGCTGTAGTGTGGGAAAATAACACGGTATGTTTGAGTCATAGTAGTCAAATATGAAAATGTCACAGCCCCATGCTGTGCGCGCCACCCACAGTGGGACCTACTCATATATGTGACGTCAAGGCCAGCACTGATGAGTCCGTCAACAAGGACAAAAGAGTACCCAGACCCAGTTCCACCTCCTCAGCCGGTAGCACCTCCTCCGTGCTCTCATTCCAAACACGTGACAAGCGCAATCCAGAGATCCTACCAATCACTGAACCCAAGCCACTGCTCAACCACGGAGGCAACCAAGTCAAGCCATTCGACTGGACCACCGATGGAGCCCAAGGTATCCGAGCGCGTTCCCACATGTTACGCACTAGGTACCACGGCATCGATTCTATCGGGCCTGTCCAATTTGAGCCTCCTTCTACCCCTCTTACCCGCAGTATCAACGATACAGGCGACATGACCCGACACACCAGGGCCATCTATTATGATGTTTAACAACCAAAATCTACCCCAACTGGGCGGCTTGACCTGTCTAGACAAAAAGATACCGGCCAACTAACTGTCAATCCGGCCAACTCGTTCTTCTAGCGATTTGCAACGGTGGTATTCCAATGGTTTATTGACGGATACAATCTAATTTACTAGCTCACTCTTCGCGGTTTCGGATTTATTATTAGTACTGGTACTTCGGTAGTACGTATAGTCTACTGTTGTCCAAAAATGGAAGGAGGACTGGTACTGAGTACTGAGCAACGAGGTCATCACACCCAGTGTGACATACATGATCTATAAATGTTTGAAACGTACAAATACTTGAAGCGATAATGTATAAATATGGAGTAGACATCGACATTCCTGATTCATGGCTTCAAATAGTCACACTACATCATTTGTGTCATACGGTATTTGTGCACAATTTCACATAGACGAAGGGCCTAAATTTTGGCGCAGGGCTTTCCAAAAGTTTACGGGGCGACACTGTGTCTAATCTTGTGTTCCCATAGTAGGAGACATAGACGATTAGAATGCCACAAGGACTTTCACTATCGCAGTATGTGTGAATCTAAACCATGCCATGTAGTCGGAGTTCCTGAAAGGGTTTTGATTATTGATACTCAGTGCTGAAGACATATATACCTGTGAGATTGCTTTTTGGGTCCAGTGAATGCAATTTCCTTACACAATTTCTACGTGTACCCATTGCGTGTAAACTGCGAAGATTCCAGCACAGGCAGTCGTACAGTACACGTACATCATCCGTATAGAATATCGTATAAATCTCGGGTACTGCATTCCCTAATCCGGGTCCCACCCAAATATTATTTAGCAGTTCAATCGGACATCCCACTTGTCCCGAGAAGATATTTAGTTTTGTCTTTAGAAGTTAGTTGCAACAATTTTGTCCATGTATTCCCACAATAGGTGACGGGCTGTTGTTGGTATGTCTCAGGGTGCGTCTCGCTGTTTTCTTTCGGACGGTGGTGAAAGCCATCTGATCCGGTTTTGGCGGGCCTGCTTCACTTGGTCAGGGTCACTGCAACAGGCATACCACAGACCGCACCTGGGAGACAATTCCCGCACAATCACATTATTCCGCGACAAACCAACCCAACCCAACACAGCATCACATTCACACCCTTGCCTTTTATCATTACCTCGAAAGCTGCCTGATGCAACGATAGCAATAGTCCTCCCATTCTCATGCCTACAACAACATCACCGCGATCGCTGAGCGGTTCGAGTTCATTCGGAAGTGGTCCTTATCGATTGGAGCTGAAAAGTGGTCCTCTTTCACCGAGTACGTCTACGTCTACTGGTCATCCAGTCAACGTGCATTCACGAGTGGCTTTCCCACGAATATGGGGCGTTCTAGTGCTCCTTGGAGTCCTTTACGTTGCTTTTTACTATGACGTATCACTGCGAGAGCCTCAACTCAGAGCCAGTGTTTGGTTCAGTGAATATCGGTCAGCCTTTAACCAGAAAGTGACCCCCCCATTGGAGCCCAACGTGACTGTCATCTTGGACACAGAAATCTTCTACATGCTGCCGTCACACAGCTCTGCTTCCAACGTTGGCAACTCGGACAAAGATAACGGAGGGTCAGACAACTCAGACTCAGACCCCAAGGGACTCTTTCTATTCTTCCACGGATGTTCGCACTCGGGACAGGATCTCTTTCGGCTACCGGAAGAACGAATAATGGCCATGACGGCGCTGAGACGAGGACTGGCTGTGGTTTCAATCACTAGTGCCGATCGCGAGACCGGATGCTGGTCGCAGGAGGACGTGATTCGATTATCGAAGGACCAAGTCATCGAGGCCTTCCTCGACACAATGAACCTTCCTGCAACAATACCGAGAATAGCAATGGGTGCCTCCAGCGGTGGTTCCATACTTTTTTCAGCCTACGAGCAACTCAAATTCTCCTCAATGGCTTCGTACATAATACCGGATGGCTTTTCTACTCAACAACTTGTGAAAGGTTTGGATGGAAAAGTCTCTCTCCCACCAACTGCTTTCGTGCACATGACACGAGACAAGCACTCAATGACCACCATGCACAAACAGGCTTCTGCCCTTAAATCGCTCGGCGTGTCCCACCAAGTTTTCGAAGTGCGTCCACACCCTTTTACCTCGCAACTCTGTGATCGACGGCTTCCGGAAATTGGTGATCGACGATGCCAGTCATTCCTACAGAGAGTTCATGATCACTATCCTGGACTCTTGGACAAAGACAATCATGTCTTGAAACCCTATTCCTCTGGCGATTGGAAGGCCGTTTTTGAAGATTCAAAGCTAGATGATGAATTGCGTCATTTTATTGGTGCTCCGCCAACACCCAAAGGCCAAGCGTCGCCGCTGCAGTTCAGTGGTCATTCCTGGTCGTGGGCTGCCATGATGGAAGAAATTGAAGTCTCCTACGCAGAACATGAGATGACTTGCCAGCATCGCAACCAGGTTCTAGATTTCCTCATGAAAAACGCTGGTATCGAATCCTTCGTATCCGAATCCAAAAGCGATGGGCGACGAAGAGGGCTAGTTGGGATTCTCTCTCAACAAAAATGATATGACATAAGCCTCGCCAAATATGACAATTTTCTTTCACTAGTCCTTCAATTCGTTCTTTGTGACTGAAGTTGTTTAGTGCGCCCAGATCGGTCACTTTTGAAGCACGCACATGTAGTTGGTGCTACGACTGAATCGATTAGAATGACACAGGGATCTTATGTTCTCTCCTCTCCAGAGGAGCTCCGGCAATCAACCAATGTGGCCTGTGCTATGGAATACAATAGTCTACATCATGATCTAGACTAGTAACCTAGCGCATTCATTCCCTAGCTAAGGCCCAAACCATCATCACTCCCACGTAGTTTTTGTTCCAGCATTTTCGTGATTCACAAAATTACGCCAGCTCACAATATTTGGCCTTGACTTCCCAAAAGCCTGTTAGTAGCCTGTTGGGCTTTTTCATTTTGTGCCAAAATAAACTCGTTGGGTAAGATCGGGCGGTACAGTTATACATGTACTGGTACCGTATATGCTTAGAGAGATAGACTACAAGATAAATTCTCTTAATCTGTGGGGTCACTAAGCTAACTGATTCTCATTATATTATTTTTATTTGCATGGCTGCTACTGTTATACTTCTCCATTCCTACTTGCATCTCTAGCAGCAAACTGACCGCTAGCTGACTATCATTATAGACTGCTAACTGATTATCATTATAATATTCTTATTTGCATGGCTGCTACTATTATACTTCTCCATTCCTACTTGTATCTCTAGCAGCAAGCACTGCCCACTAACTGATTATCATTATAGACAGCTAACTGATTATCAATATAATATTCTCATTTGTATGGTTGCTACTATTATACTTCTCCATTCCTACTTGCGTCTCTATCAGCAAGCAATGAGTCAACTTCAGTGCACCAAACTGGATGCAGAATAAGAGTGCACCAACAACTAATTCAAGATGAATCATCTTCAGGTGCCTCAATGCCCTGCATGTTGGATCATCAAATTTGTCACCATTACCATGATGATGTGCCACTGATCAAGACCTAGGATACTAGCTAAAAATTCCAACGCAGTCCTGATTTCCAACCCAACCCAGCTTACTCGTTACAGTGATAAGCAAGGGTGAGGCAAAAAATGGTCAGATAGCGTTTGCGATAAATTTATTTAGTTCACTCTTTACTGTTTCAGGTTTTTGATCACTGTTGTTGCACATTGGTTACCATTTTGATAGACACTGGGTATTCCATGTTGAAGATTTGAGGAAGGATAATGTGGTAGAGGCACATTACAATAGGAAGATTATTGACTTGAAAGAGAGTTGGAGATAGGAAGACTCTTTTCAGATTGAAGGAGTGTGACAGCAAAGAGGTGAAGACTGGATACACACACAAAATTGTGGGAAATAAACTCCCCAAATACTCCAAATTGCAAAGGCAGGAACAGGGGCAATCAGAGAGCAAGTCAGACAGGTATATGGACACCCAATGAAGATGTTGATATTACAGTTCCAAGAGACTAGACTACGAGCTCCGTCCAGTCACTTGGGGGGACGCCGGTTTTTGCGCGCACGCAGCGCAAACTCACACAAATAAAGCAAAAACGACGACCATGGACCATGCTCACCATGACATGG
>JAVCKV010569124.1:0-10223 GCA_032274145.1 Herpochondria borealis | reverse complement strand
ATAGTTCTCGTGAGCGATGTTATCGTTTTCTTCAACAATGTCCATGATGTAGCGATAAGTGGAGAACAGGCGCAGAAGCTGTATCAAGAACAGTTGGAGGATGTGTTGTGTTGTGTTTTGTTGCTTGTCCTTCGTCCTTTCGTTCGGCGGGCTCGAGAAAGCAAAGAGCTCCTCCCTCCGATGCCATAAATTCAAAATTTTGAATTTCAACCCTTGTCACTAAGGCAGTACATGTAGTTGGGTGCGCGCCAGAATGAACGAAACGTACCAGACAAGACGGTTTCTACAGCAATATCTACGGTGGATCGTGGTACACAGAGATTGACGTTCAAAACCAAACGAAACGACAGAAGTCTCACAACATCTTTCGGCAGCAACAGAAAGCAACACACTATCAACATGTCTGGCAAAGGTAAGCTTTCGATTCTTCTCCCGCAATCTATCTTCACAATGGGATTGACGAAGAGGTCACGATTTGCCGAGTCCTGTGATTCTTCGTTTGATTGAACTTATCAATGAAATAGTTCAGATTTTTGGCGCATACACGTATCGCGTGGTCATTCTCAACATGTTCTCTAACGTCGCATTTCGTATTTCAGGAAAAGGAAAGGGGGGACGCGGAGAGAAGAAGGCTTCTACTTCTAGCTCGAGCAAGGCTGGTCTTCAATTCCCAGTCGGTCGTATCGGACGTTATCTCCGCCAGGGCAAGTACGCCACTCGTATGGGAGCGGGTGCCCCTGTCTACTTGGCGGCCGTCTTGGAATACTTGTGCGCCGAAATCTTGGAACTTGCTGGCAATGCCGCTCGTGACAACAAGAAGAGCCGTATCGTGCCGCGTCACATTACTCTTGCTGTCAAGAATGATGAAGAGTTGAACAAGTTGCTGGGAAGTGTCACCATTGCCTCTGGTGGTGTCCTACCCAACATTCACGCTGTCTTGCTACCAAAGAAGACTGGCGGCAAGAACAAGAGTGCATCGCAAGACTACTAAAGTGGTTGTGTACCATAAGCTTTCTGTGTACACGTCGCTTTGACGCGAAAGCTAGCAAACGCAACTCTATTAGCAATCATGCTCCTGTGAATTACTGAAAAAATACTTCTTTTAGACCTACATCATCCACTCTACTGTACCCTCTGTTGCTGTAGACAAGACTCATCATCTTGCCAACGTCAAAATGCACCCCGTAAGGGTGCTTTGTTCTGAGCACTTCAACCACTTGATATGGTCTACATTCCGACTTTCAGCCTCCCAATTTGTACCATGCATGCTATTGGAACTCTACAGCGTCAAAGTGTTGACCAAACGAGCTGAACGCCTCTTGGTTAGCGCCATCAAGTTCTGGGCAGTCTTGCTGCATCAAATCTCGAGCCCCTGTGGGGGGCAGAAACTTTGAGGTATCAAATTGATCCTTGGCGTTTGGAACCCACGGCGCTGGCATGTCTCTCTTGCGTAGCATCGGAAGGTTGAAAGAATCATCCACATGGAACCAGGGGTGATCAAAGATGTCACGCCATCCATTGGCGACTGATCCAAGTCGCTTCGATGGATCTGGATACAGCATGGCTACCATGAGGGCTCGGAATTCAAAGGAACCAACCACCTCGAACGAAGCTCTGCATATCTTCTGATACAACGAAAACTCGTTCCTTCCCCTGAACGGATACCTTCCAGTCACAAGTTTGAACACAAGAATGGCCCACGACCAGTGGTCTGCGGATTTGTTGTGGCCCTGCATCCGTATAATTTCAGGGGATACGCAAAAAGGGGACCCACACCAGGTGTAGGACTTGTCAGGAACGTACTTGGCTGAGTGGAAGCAAAACAAGAGGTGCACTGTTAGTCGTCACACTCTCTCTAAAGGGTAAAATGGTCATCGCAACTGCACTTACCAAAGCCCAAATCAATCAACACTGGGTAGCCTCTGTCGTCGATCAAGACGTTTGGAGGCTTAACATCGCGATGAATGATATGGTGCCGATGCATGTATGTCAAGCCCTCCAGGATCCCAGCAGCATAGAACCTTGCAGCGCTTTCAGGTAAGCCATTCGCGGGGATCAATGAGTCGAGTTCTCCGCCTTGCATCACTGATGTGATCATGTAGAGCCTCTCCTTGTCCTGGAAGGAACTGTACAGCTGAATGACAAACGGAGAATTCAAAGATGCCATGATGTTCCTTTCCGCAACAGCCTGCTTAGACTGTGACATGTCCACCAGTGGATGCTTTGCTTGAATTTTGAGTGCTACAATCCGTCTCTTGTCGGTTGCTGTTGCATCGTCAGTGTTTCGTTCAGGGACGCTGGCCAACCAAACCTGTCCAAACCCTCCTGCACCCAACATGGCATGACGCTTGAGACGAGTCCAATCTATGGACGCATCCACCGCGCTGACAGGGACAGGCTTCCCAAGACCAAGCAGTGTTGTGTCGACAATCTTACGACACTCTTCCAGATAGAGGACGTCGACTTTTGTGTTTGGGTGAGCAAAAACTGTGGCCACAGCACGGATTTGAGAGTGAGTTTTGCCACTCTTGTTTTGGTCCAGCAGCATGTTCTTGTCTCCAAAGTAACCACCCGCTTCAATGACTTGCTTGTCTTTACCCTTGTTCGTTTCCAACCGAACGCTGCCTTCACGGACAAAGTGCATTGCAGGTTCGATCTTTTCTCCCGCTTTCATGATGACCTCTTCGTGCGCATGTGAATATTCACAATGATGCATCAGGTCGAGCAAACCATTCAGTTGCTTAGAATCCAACTCAGAATCCTTGAAGGCTGTGATTTGCTGCAGTTGAATTCTCGCTGATCGTCTTGTTGCAAGATGTTTCAAGAGAGGAGATCCACCGTGGCTTCCGAACGCATTAGCAAATGCTTCCTTCGTAATAGTGATAGCCTTCCCGTCTGTGGCGGCCCGTAGTTTGTGTGCGACCCTTGCTTGCGAAGCAAAGATTCGCCAGCCAAAGCTGGTTTGTGCTTCTCCTGGACCAATGAACAAGTCTTCATACCCCCTGCCTTCCAAAGAAGCAATCACTTTTCCTTCTATGACGATGGTGAGGCTATTGCTCGTCTGATACAAGACATCTCCTTCGAAAAATGACCGAGTGCTCATGCCAGCTGCCAGCTTATTCAAGGCCGCTTCGTCATCTTTTAGGTAGTTCAATAGATCTGATGGAATTGAACGTTTCAATAGATGAATCCGTTCCTCTTCCTCGATAACCTCTGGAGGTATCATGGCTCGTTGGAAATGCTCTCTGCTAAGGAAAAAGACGACGCAAGACGAGGACGTCGACTTTGCTGTTTCCGCATAGGGGCTACCTGTTAGTAGAGCCAATTGACCTAGGATATGCCCCTCTTCTTCTTCAGTCTTTTCCGATTCTAACGGTTTCCCATCTACTTCAAGATCAACTTCTCCCGAGCACACGAGGAAACAGAATTCTGACGGATCCCCTTGGCAAAAGAGACACTCGTTCTTTCGAACAGTCATCTTTTCCAATGCAGCCAAAATGTATTGTTGTTTTTCCTCTGCCAAGTGAGCAAACAGAAAGTTCTTTCTGATGCATTTCAATAACACTTCTGATTCGGCATCGGATTTGTTGTTGAGCAGAGGAGTTGCACTTGACTGGCCTTCGATGAGGTTGGAGGAAGCATTGGGGTAACGCCTCTTTCTCATGAGATGACAGTCAGAAGAAGCATCCCTGAAACACCTGTCTAGAGATGGGTGCCCCTGTACAGGACTCTTTGCCTTTTGTGCGTTCCATCGACTCTCAGTGAAGCTGCTGATGGCGCTATCCTCGAGCGAGGGTGGGGTGGACGTTTCTGAGGTATCGGACATGTTGATGGGAAGCAGATGAAGCTTGACACCGATTAAAAGTGACGATGGGATTGTCAATGGGAGCAAAGGAAAGGAAACATGGGTGGTTGCTACCTTAGCGCCTACTCTGTTTGTTGGGTGATGATGATGGGATCTTGAAGATGGGCGCGGAATCAGCATTTTTATAGCGTGACGTCACAAGGGATGCCAGACACGTGGGATCATGGTACAGTACGTCGTATCATGGTTTGTCCTTGATGGCACAAAGACTCTGTTGATATTATTTAGAGAAGATCGCAACAGGTACACGCGTAGAGATCCCCAGAGAGTGACGCCTTCATAAAACTCGAAAACACGCATGCGGCTGCAGCCTGTCGAGGTTCATAAGTGCGGCTCCCATAAGCACGCTGGTCTGGAGTCACTTTGGCATTCACAACGATGAGGCCGCATCGCATTGTTTTCGCCTTCCTCGTCCACCTCTTCCAGCAAGAACATGGTGACTTGCTGCGAGTTGCAGCACAGCCAACAACTGCGGTGACACCTCAGGATTGCTTCGTTGGTTTTGCGGGTCTCCAATTCGTTGCTGATGACTTCGAGAAGTTTCCCATATACTTCCGCGATGACTCAGTCATGACGTTGGCACAGGCCGGAAAGTACATTGGCGCTAAGGATATTGAGGAATATGTGAGCTTTGTAACATCTCGCTCTCCCTATTTTCTCGACTATTTTGGACCTGATCCATTTGCTGTTGACTTTGGTGAGATTGATCAAGAGAATGCTCTCTGTCCGATCACAGCTGTCTACGATCGTGTCGAGTTTTCACTCGATCCGAACTTCACAGGGAGCGACACCCAACTGTTGGTGGGGAACATGATCAAGATGTTCTACAACCCTGTCGAAAACTATATCAAAGCAATCAACGTTTTCTACACTGACGACTTTGTTAAGTTGGTGTTCGCCAGCCCCTTCGTGCTCAACTCTGCTCCAACCATCGACTTCATATGCTCAGTGCTAGAGGGTCCATGCGTCAGCTTTATCGAGGAACCTATCGAGGATTGCCAGGCAGAACTAAAGGCTCTTGATGTTTTTGAATCGAGTACTAGTTTAAGTATCGATGGAAATTCTCTGGGATGCCGCTCGCTTCATGCCGTCTTTGCAAGTACCAACCCTGCCAATCATTGTCCTCATGTATCCATTCGACCACAAGTGGATCCCAAGAATCGAACGTTATGCTTTGAGTCTAAGAACGTGCTGCCCAGTGATCTCTTTGATGAATCGGACTTTGAGTTCTTCACGACGACTTTAGCTACTGCGGGCCAGTCTGACACCGGTATCATTTGTACGGAAGGCCCAGCCTGCGATGGTGAAGGAGGCCTCATCAATGCGACTGATCCTCCTATCGAGGCACCAGCTGTTGTTGCTCCCACCGACGCGCCTATTGTTGCGCTTCCACCACCGCCATCTCCAACAAGGAGTCCTACAACTGCAAACAAACAGAAGAAAAAGAAGAGCAAAAAGGGCGGAATGGGCGGAATGGGCGGAAAGGTGAAGAAGGTATAACTAGTAACCAGCTCTTTTCAAGACAGAACTATTGCTGCAAGAGGGGCTACATACGTATAGTGCTGCTTAATCACACAGGTGCAGCGGAAGGAGTCTGAGAAAGTGCGAAGAGCTCTTCTTGCGATGCACGTTCTGATAGGCTTCGCCTGAACACACATGAGATCGATACGAGTAGTTACTGTAACGTGCTTGGGTTAGACCAATGGTTAGGCTGCCAGGTTATATCCTTTCCACGCGTCGCATCAGGGGCGAGCCTTGTTTGTACCACCACTGCCACGCAGAGGTCCATCTGTCATACTTTTACATCATGTACATGTACATGTACAGGCTACGTATACGATTTAAAATAGTACGCTCGTATCACTGTATTGAAAGATCTCAACTGGATACGTACTTACTTCATGGCACTCCCCAGCGCGAGTATCAGTAGTACAGTAATGTAAGCATTAGTAATACCGTGATGTATCACCGGTTGGAAAACTCGCGCTGGAGAGTGCGGCTCTCCTTATCTGTCGTCTGTCTCATGGTACATGTCCATCAACACTAAAACACAGCACGCGCCATCAGATAGTGATCCTCAATTCGAACGGAGACAGCCTATCGAAATATGTGTATCATTAGCATCATTCTCTGCATCTGCTTATTCTCGTTGCATTCCTACTCAGGGCTGGGTTTGTCGTTCGCCCCCAAACCAAGAGTGCCCGTAGCAGAAACACAACCCAATCCACAACGGAGGGCAATCCTATCGGCACCCATACTGGTAGTATCATCGCTCGTTTCATGTTATCTCCCCTCTTCTCCTGCTCGTGCGTTTGACAATGCTGTGACCGACTACGCAAAATACGCCGACAAGCCCAAGCGTCGCGGGACACCTCCCAAAGATCTGGGCGTATTGCCCAGGACTACGGAAGGAGAGGACGATAGAGTGACAGCCCCCGGTCTTCGGACTTGCGATGGAAACCCAAATTGTTTCTCAACGACGGGAGACTTTCTTCTTTCAGATCGACAGCAGTATGGAGTTGATTTTCTCATTGCGCCATGGAAACCTCCAGCGAATGATCCCAAACCTCTCCAAACATTATCGTCGGTTGTCAAATCGTACAAAGCGGGACAGGGAGGAGTCGACGGTGGTGGGTTTGCTGTCATAAAGGAGACGGACTCCTATCTTTATTGTCAATTTGAAAGCCTCAAGAAGGGATATATTGACGACGTTGAGTTTGCTGCTGTTGCCAAGGGAGCTGGTGGCATTCAGGTACGATCTGCGAGTCGAGTGGGGTCTACTGATTTTGGTGTCAATGCATTGAGGCTCAATTATTTGGCGTCGCAACTTCGGGACAAGGGTTGGACCATTGATGAGATTACAGAGAGTTCTCATAGAGACTACTGGACCGCTTCTGATGAAGCGAGAGAAGCTACATTCGATGCTGATCGGCGTCAGCTTTGAAAATCAGAATTATTGTTAGATTGATTGATAGAAATAACGTATCTTCAATGCAGCAATTCTAGTTCCTACTCTACCGATGGGTTCCCAATGGGTTGGTGCTATTGCGAGGCGCTATCACTTTTTATACTGTAGAGGCCGTCATGTCGAGTTGTGAGACCAACTCACACCATATTGAGTCAGTCAGTCGCACATGACAGCAGACAGTAAAAGTGCTAGTAGTGACTGTGACAGTACTGATGACAATGCCAACACCGACAACACTCGAACTCTCGAACTCCGTCACTCATCACCCTATCGCCCTCACTTCTCCTGCTCTCACTAACTAACTAATTGGAGCAGTACATTGTTACTGCCTTGCGAGCAGCTAATAGGCCAAGAAATCTAGCTCACCGCAGAGCTTCGGTTAGCCTTCGAATCGAATCGCAACATCGACGCCTGTTTTCAAGTGCTACGACTTACTTTTTGATCATCCACAACAATCAAATACAATGGCAGCTGTCAAGAACTTTTTGAAGACCTACGGCATGGTCGGTACGGGAGTTTATGGTGCTATGACGGCCGTCTCCGTTGGTTCCATTTATGCAATTCTGCGTACGGGAGGAGATGCCATGCTAATGGCACCGTTGGAAAAAGTCTTGGGGAGTGACAGTGATACGTTCCTCAAGCTGAAGAAGCAGTTGGGAGATGTCAATGCGACAAACGGTGATGATGTTGGCATTAATTGGGTACGAGAAGGCGCCTACTTTGGCATAGCCGGAACGCTCGAAAGCGTTTTACTGCCTGTGAAATTGGCGGCTTGTGTACCATTGGCAAGAGCTATTTTGAAACGACGAGGTAGATGATATTAAACAGTTTCTTTGGTTACTATAACGTTGAGTTGAGTTGTCTTATGGCCACTGCAATGTAATGCAAAACAAGGACAGTTGAGTACGGACCATACTCTAA
This sequence comes from Herpochondria borealis, assembly GCA_032274145.1. Lineage (NCBI taxonomy): Eukaryota > Rhodophyta > Florideophyceae > Ceramiales > Ceramiaceae > Herpochondria > Herpochondria borealis. The sequence continues at coordinate 2,469 of JAVCKV010569124.1, read as the reverse complement.
CATGCGCTGACCATGCAGTGTTTTTCGCACATGACCCCCTGTCGGCCATGCCAGTGTTGTTCGTGATGTTTCGCAACCAAGTTCGTGGCACGAACTCACTCCACCCGTACGTAATCAACGGTCCTTTAAATTGCGCTATCACTATCATACGGCAACTGTGTCAGCGTTCCCTTCATTGGTCGCTTGTCAGCCACAAACTGTACCAATTCCACCAAGTGTGGGAAGAAGCACATGAGGCTGATGGCTCAAGGTAGAGATGACATGCACAAAACGGTGAATACGTTTGGGGCATTGCAGCTCATCTTCTTTTTCGACTCAACCCAACAGCTCGCTCAATACGAACTACTATGGGTCATTCTTACTCCATGAACGCGGGCGTTTCAGACTGCAGGAGTAGAATTGACGACGAGAATCCAATTCGACTGGCTGAGACTTCTCTACGCGAACAATCGGTCGCTCTCTTTACCTGACACAGAGACTCGAAAAGAATGTCCACCAAGCCTGTTTCGCGCTGCGGATTGATCACACAACATCCACCTCGGTACCAGTGATGGAAGGACGCCATAGACAGTGCGTGGAGGAGTAGGGTGGCTCGGGTTGATAATATTTTTTAACTTGAAAGTTATCAGTTAGGATACGGTCTACTTTGTTAGTCAATCGAATGTCGTGTTTTGGGTCAAGAGACCAGACGAGAAGTAGAGCGCAACATGCCATCAGTCTCGATGTTTCGTAGTTCAGCCGGTTCAAGCCACGAGTAGAATTATAAATGGTGCAATCAGAAGTCACGTCGCAAGAGCATCGGTTAAGTTTCAACCACAAATATCAGACAAAGGCGGTCGATTTGCTGTATCGTCGACCTTATCTACACCAGCATTCTCCCGATCAACATTCTCCTCCAAGCAGGTCAGCAAGAGCATCAGTTGAGATTCAGCCACGAATACCAGACAAAGACGGTCGACAGCGCAGTTTGCTGCATAGTCGACCTTATATCTTCACCAGCACCCTCCCAGATGGTAGCCTCTTTACCTTTACAATGGCTGTCCCAAAGTGCGAAAACAAGCGACAGCTTGTCCGATCACTGTGCTTGATTCATTCCGATATCTTCGCAGACGTTCAGCGATGACCGACGACCTCTATTCCATAGGTTCGAAGGTGAAACTCTGTGTCGCGCGTGCCCTCAGCATCTGAACGATTCTCTCGCCTAATCTGATCAACTCAATCAACTCAACTCCAGAGTCACCAAAGAAGCAAATTAAATATCATCTACCTCCTCGTTTCAAAATAGCTCTTGTCACAGACAGAGAAGCTGCCAATTTTAGAGGCATCACAAAGCTGTCGATCACTCCAGCTATGCCCAGGTAGGTGCCTTCTCGTACCCAATTAATGCCCACATCATTTGCATCACCGTTTGTTGATGTTGTATTATTGGCGGCATCGCCCAATCGCTTCTTCAACTTGAGGAATGTATCGCTGTCACCCCCCAAGCCTTTTTCCAACGGTGTCATCAGTATGACATCCCCTCCCATACGAAGGACCAAATAGAATGAAGCAACAGAGACGACTGTGACAGCTCCATACACTGCCACACCGAGCATGCCGTAGGTCCTCAGAAAGTTCTTGACAGCTGCCATTATGGATGATGAAACAATAAGTTGTGTTTCAAAGAACACTTGAAAATCGGTGCCAATGTTGGATTCTTCGTTTCAATTCGATTCGAGGCCTTGCTAGACAGTAACAATATACTGTACCAATTAGACAGTTAGTGAGAAGCAAGAGAAGGGAAGGGGTAAGGGTGGTAATGGTCGATGGAGGCGAGTGTGTCGTCCAGGCGTGATCGCGGGCTCCTCGAGTGAATTCGAATGACGATGCGTCAAGTCGTAGTGTGCTACATGGTATGATAGTGTTGTAGAAATCACGTGGAAAATCTGCCTCGCCGCGATTTTCAGTGCGCCAAAGTGACTATCGTGCACGCTATCGTAGGTTTTGTATGCTGTAGTCGTACCAAGATTGCAACACAGGAGGCCTTGCGAAACGAACCTCATGTATAAAGAGGACTTGCTCTTGCAACAGATGATCAAGTAGGGCTTGTGCATGGAAAGCAAGGAGTTTTCTCACGCCAGGGATTACCTTGTCTGCTATTCCCTTACGTTTACTTGGCTACCAAAGCAAAGCAGCCGTCAGCGTCAAGGTGCTGGGCGGAAGCGTTCACGGCTTACGAAAGAAGAGTAACATTAGAACTGTAGACTAAAGGATGTCTAATCTGCGTTGCAAGTCAGTTTCGCTCGGTAGATAACGCACGACAATTTGACTACTATGTAGAGGGTAGGTTTTGTACCAGGATCAATCAAACTTATCTGCTTCATTCAATTATGTCGCACCAGAAAGAAACCGGCGACAAAGAAAGCCAGTACGCTGCCAGTCGCTTCAATCAATTGTTGAAGATTGGATCCCAATCCATGTGCTTTTGGG
>JAVCKV010569102.1:0-10225 GCA_032274145.1 Herpochondria borealis | reverse complement strand
AAAATCCAAACGTATCATCTATGACATCCACAAAGTTCGTGTCAACTAACTTGTGTTCCGATACAATACAAGGCCGACAGTGACGACAACACCTCGGAGTGGTCTGAGTTCACACAGAAAAAGATTCTCGACGTTGTCTTCAGAAATCTTCTCGACTATGTTCAAACCAATGCAACGAACTCACAGTTGCAATATATCGACCAGGCTCCACTCGAGGGCACGTGCCAGTTTCTCATATCCTCGCTCCTCGCGACTTATGTTGATTGCCATAAAGATCACCTCTCTGAAGATCCGTCAGTCGTGCAGTCTGCTTTTAAATGGGTAAGTTGCAACTTCGAGCGGATCATCTATGACATGCCCTTTAAGTTCGTCTCAACTAACGTATATGCCCATTCAAGATGGAAACTCTCCTGTCTAAAGAAGGGAATCGTCTGTATTCTTTCAAGAAGAGAAAGTCTCTTATGGATGTACTCAGATGGGCCCGCAAGCAGACGAGCAAGGCCCGGCGATTGAGCGACTGGGAAGCGGCCTCGAATGATGAACGAAAGGCCATCTGTGAGGTGCTGCTACGCTTGAAGCTTGTCGCAACTGACGCACCCAGACTAGAGGGGGAGGATTCAAAGCCCCACGCTGAGTCCCCAAGTGAAACCCCGCCGGAAGATGCAGCGAGTAAATCTCCAGCTGCGAGTAACGGTTCCCACGACGGTTCCGACGACGCTCAGTGTTCTGTCGATGAGAAACTCGACGATCACGACATGTCTTTTCTAAAGAACATCTATTCTGGGTGGATGGAAGAGTTCAAGCAGGACGAAATCAAGGAGGAGAAGGAGGAGACAGACAGCAATCAGTCTTCTTAGAAGCGTCGGCTGACTTTCGCTTTCGAACCAATCCACTCACACCGCGCAAGCTGCAATTTTCGTGTAATTCCGCAGAGTAGACGCCATAAGCACTACATATATTTTTATTTCACTACATCACTTGTTGCTATCGTAGATTGCTCGAGTATATCAGGGTCGAGTGAACCTGGCGCTTCTCGCGGATAGCCTCGTTCCAGTGCCCTTCTTTGGTCAGATGCGCAGATCTGTACGTTTCTTGTCACCAACGCCTCAATTTGGACGGCAGTGCGACAAAAGGAGATGTTAGCTCTACAGTACGCCATCTTGTGGCATAATTCTCCCCAGTTCCGTTCGCAGATGAATAACCATCAGAGAAACGCAGTCACGTCGACAGCGGGTCTCTCTAGAATCTGGCACTGTGTTTCGTTCGTCGAACGTTGTCAAAAGGCTTGGCTTGCTGGTGTGCTCTTGCTAGCTTCCGTTCTCGGTGAATATCATCTCCGATCATGTGTTGACGGTGTTTCCTTCCCTGCCGCGCAGTTGTGCTAGACAGAGCCAGCACGGTGTTTGACGTGGCTCAGACGCTTGCGGAATACGGTAGCTGCAGCGCGGAGCAACTTGCTACTATTTATGTTCCAAAGAATACACCCTGGACGCTGGAATCAATCCATCGTGTCAACCAACACTCCAGCCATGACATGTGCGTTGTTGGACCAATCTAGAACTTTGGAGTGGCGCATTTCTCGCAGGACGTGGGTCCCATTCTAGATCGGTTTCTCGAGGGAGCTGGAAACATGATTCAAGCAATTCCAGGCCGCAGGAAGCATATCGTACCCACCACCCAATACACAGCAGGTCACGTTGCGTTCGCCAGTCTCAAGAGCTAGTGCGGAGGTCCAAGACAGCCAAGAGCTTTACCGATGGCGACGTTGCATGGTACCAAGTGATTGTATTGTCACGAGTACATCGTGCAACTGCTAGTGTGTGTGTGTGCTGCCAATCGAGGCTACACTCAAAATCAGCAATCCGCTTCCTGGCACACACTACGGGAGTAGGGAGGTGAAAACGCATGTACAGCGAGCAATTCCATCAGCTAGTAGCGTCGTATTCAAAAAATTGAAATAGGTGCGCCATCTCAAGGCTATTGCTTCGCCTTCAAATCCAGCGTAGCATTGTAGAATTTGCATCACTTGCGCTACACGACAAGAATTAGAAGCCACGGATTCTCTGGGGCTCCTAGCTACCATAGTAGAATGAGTGACTAGGTGCCTACGCGACACGATGAATCATACCCCCTGCAACGAGAGGCAAAGACTAGACTAGTTAGAGTCTAGGAGCTGTACAACATCCACTCCCAGGTTAGTAGTTTCGCCTCCAATCCTACAGCAGCGTTGGACAGGTGTTTATTGGCAGTTGGAACGTTAGGATTAGACTGCTGTATTTACCAATGTAGAACTTACCCGGTAGAAGGACGTCCTGCTAGTGTGGGATGCCTCCAAAGCCAGACCTAGATTCGTTTAGGGCAAATGAAAGCAGCTTGAGAGTTGTAGCATAGCTAGCTTCTAATTTGTGCACAGCGAGTCTCTTTCTCTAGTAGGCTCTAGATAGGGAGGGAGGGACCTAGACAACTTATAAATGTGTGCGTGTCGAGCTTCCACCACGGGATTTGGTCTCAGTTTTCAATGTCGCACTTGAAAGGCTAGACAGATATTGCAACTTCACCTATTAGGTGAATACGTACCTGTAGGCGGTGTGATAGCCCAATTTGAGATCATCAGGGGCAAGGCCAATCTCAACACAAACAGTGGCGTAGATACAATGTAACATTTCGTCCTCCACTCGAACGGCCTATTCACAGGCCAGTAAGAGATAGTATTATGTTCTTCTCGGTACCACCTTACATGTAGATGTGCTCCATGAATGGTACGGGATACAATGATACCTATACAGTGTCGGTGCACGAAATGTGAGAACGCGGAGGAACGCCGTAGGCGCGGTTTCCTCACGTTTCACAATTATTACGAATCTAATCACTATCTCCATAGATGACGTAAGCACCTCATCTTTCTGGAGGTAGCTTGGTATTCTACGTATGTACGTATCCCGCCAACTGCGGAAGTGGATCTTGAGTTCAATCTGTCTTTAGATCAATGATCACCATGTTTGGTTAGTACAAGCGGTGTAGATTCTACGAGAACTGATATTTTAGGACGTTTTGGAGTGTCTTCCCTCCAGGTAACCTTCAACTAACTTCCCGTCGCTTGTACCATTCTATCCTCATTCTCCGACTACGTCCCCTCGCTGGTCTTTGAGATACAAAGTTGACCTTCATTGAGCAAGAAAGAGCAGTTGATTGATTGGCTTGTTGCAGTCTGTTGAACCCCCGAGTTGTGAAAGAAGCCCCCCGTTGCCCCCTTGCTCAAAGTTGTCCCCTGGCAAAACCCCGTACAGAAGAACAAACAAATTTACACTTCTGTTGAATCATGTCTTCTTCGATCAGTAGCAGCAACAGTGGCAGCGACAATGAAGACTTGTTGGATCGTTCTGTCAGACATGAGCATGAGCGCATGGCAGCTCGTCAACGAAAGCTCGATATGATGGAGGCGGCTGCATCCGGCCAAGCCTATGACGATGGCAACATCAGCATCTCGTCTGCCTTTTCTTCGCAAAATACAGGCCCTGAAGGAGCCATGGAAAGCGCTCGACGCTTTCTCTGGGAAGACGAAGACGCTCAAAATATGCCGTCAGCCATTGCGTATGATCATGGTGATGCAGCTGGGCTCGTCAAGAGGAGTGCTGAATCTGGTGGTGCTGGTGGATTGGGATCGCGCATGGCAAATACAATCATGGGTTCCCTCTTGTTCACCAATCGTGGCGATGACGAGGATGACAAGTATAGTGCCTCCAACATTGCTGCTGCCTCCTTTCACCTTGACGCTCAACCCCGCGACGCCGACGAATATATTCCCCACAAGCGCAAGAGTGTCGGTGGCCTGTGTGCCGACTGTGGCATGGCTACCTACCATACTGTCATTGGTGTCGTCGCCATTTTTTGCGAAGGCTTGATGGGTTGCTTGGCGAGCGTCAGCATGATGGATCCACGCAAGTGTGGTGCAATCTTGTTTCTCCTTTTTGCTGTTGGATTGCTCATTTTCGGTATCGTGGCTGGTGTCAACAGTAGTGGTGGTGGCAATGGCAGGAGCAAGGCAGCGTCTGACAATGACTACTTGCCTCCCATTCAAAATCAGAAGCGTTATAACGAGCTGCGTAAGACTATTCTCGCATCCTCCTTTACCTCAGCTGAAGACTTGGACGCTCCTGGTATGGCGCAAAACTATGCGCTTCGTTGGTTGACGGACGACGATGAGCGTCAAGAAGACGTCGACAACAACTTTCTCGTGAGCCGTTATGCCCTTGCCACGTTTTACTTTTCGACATATGTCTATTCTGAAGTCATGCACCACGGTGGTGGCGAAGAAAACGTCATGACTGGCTGGACTCACATGGAGGGTTGGATGTCGGAGAGCACCATTTGCGATTGGTATGGTGTCTCGTGCAAGACCTTTGGTGATGTTGAATTGGCGGACAACGCCGAGGAACACATTTTCAAACTCAACTTGACCAGCAACAATATGCGTGGTCTGCTTCCGTCCGAGTTGGTGGCTCTGGAGCATTTGGAAACGCTCGATTTGGGCAAGAATCAATTGAGTGGTACCATCCCCAAGAGCTTTGGACGCTTTACCGCACTGAGTGAGTATTAATTCGTAACGAGTGATCGAAGACATGCACGGTTGCATGTGCAAAGGGAAACGGATAATGCTCTTCAATCCTTCTCAATCTCACACATTGGTTTCTCCTCGCTCTGCAGCTGAACTCTTCCTGGAAGACAATCTCTTGACGGGTTCTCTTCCAGACGAGCTGGGTTCCGTCTCCTCCCTGCGTGACTTCTATTTGGGAACCAACAGGCTTGTGGGTACCATTCCCTCGGAGCTCTCGTCCCTGACGGAACTTCGAGCCATCGGTTTGGATGAAAACTTGCTCACTGGTACCATCCCCGACATATTCTATTCCTCCTTTGCGAATCTCATGATTCTCTATTTGGATGCCAACCACTTGGAGGGTACCATTTCACGTGATATTCAAAAGTTGCGCCAATTGGTGGATTTGAGATTGCGTCAAAATGCCTTTACCGGCAGTCTCCCCGCGACTCTGCATGACTTGACTCATCTGGAACTCTTGTACATCGATGACAACAAGCTGACTGGCACCATTCCTCCGCGTTGGGATTCGATGCAGCGTCTTCAAGAGCTTCAACTCTACAAGAATGTGCTCACGGGTACCTTACCCGATCAAATCCACATGGTCAACACGTTGAGTAAGTAAAGTGATGAACTAACGATCCTTTTGTGGTTGACTGTCGTGAGGGGACTCACCAGAGTGATGAGACTTTTCAATCTCAAGTCTGAATGTCTCACCTGCGTGCCTCTTTCTTCCCTGCAGGAGTTTTGTACTTGGACGAGAACTTTCTAGAGGGAACCTTACCAGCCTCGTACGGCAGCCTCAGTGACTTGCGTGTCCTGTACCTTTCCAACAACAAATTCAAGGGTAGCCTTCCTACTGAAATTGGTCAAATGGTGAACCTGGTGGACGTCCAACTCTTCCACAACCAATTCACCGGTCAGTTGCCTACGGAACTCGGCAATTGTCCAGAGTTGTTCAAGTTCGAAGCCCACGACAATGGCCTCTCGGGTACAATCCCTTCTGAATATGGACAGTTGGAAAAGTTGGAAATGCTGAAATTGTATCGCAACGACTTGACGGGCTCCGTCCCCACAGAGGTCTGCAATGCCAAGGATGACCATGACTTGGGATTTGTGGCGACCGATTGCAACAAGGAGGAGATGACTTGCGATTGCTGCAATGCGTGTTATCCATCAAATTATTAGAAGAGAGGAAGAAGTGAACTAAGATATACATCCACGACGAGAGAAAAGAACAGCCCAAAGGGGTAAAAAACGACAAATACATTTTAAAAATACAATGCACATGATGATAAACTGATACAATAGCTCTGAAAAAAAATTGGAAGTGTTATGATGATTTTTGCGGGAAAGTTGAGGAACAGCTATTAAAAAACGTAGATATATCATAGAAGAAACACATTCTTGGCGCGTTTGTGCGACACACACAAGTAGCTACCAGGTATGCCTCTTTCGCAGAAACCAACAGCAAGAGTGGCGTTTTTGAGCTATACATGTACTCTGACTACCGTGAGACTGACTCGTGCCGTCCGGGATGTAGTCCTTTTAAAGCCTACTAGCCGCCTCTACGCATCTTACCAAGCAAGGTACAGTGGAGCGCAACTGGGGCATGCTGTAAGCCCCGGCTAGACCTAGCACGCAGACAGGAAGAACCAAAGGTTAGTTAAGGGGCTGATTAAACCGCTACAGAGGTACAACTAGTGATGATTGTCCTTAAAACAAGTTTTTAACATCCTGGTGTATCCAGCACAATACAGATGCCATGAAGCATTGAAGTGCGTCGGGACCAATCTGCCGACGGTGACTGGGTATGGCTTGCAAGATCGTGATACACTGCAGTATGCGCTACGAGAAAGGTGCATTGCGTTGGATGTGTGGACAACTCCAGTTGGACGAGTTGGTTGATAGGATCTGCTGTTATAGCTATGCAACATCGAACGAAGTCAGTTTACTTTGAAGTATGCACTAGTTTATATGAGTAGTTGCTTCAGTCATTCTAAAGGTTATCCTGATGGTGCCGCCGATGGGAAGTAGTAAGAGCCTGATGGGTCAAAGTCGTGTACGCGAGTCAGTGGTGCAAAGGTGTAGGGCACTATGCAACAGCGACAACGATATTAATCCCCCATGTACTACACTCAGTGATGGCGCGCAAAGTTGACAGATTGGTGCCCGCTTGCACACATGTCCTGCATCGACGAGAAGCCGATCTTTCCCAATGATGATGACAGGCGGTGCTCTCCTTGTACTTGATGAGTCGCCTGCGTGATTTCCCAAGAACATTTTAGGACCAGGTTTCGAGGGAGGGGAACTTGTCCCAGTGGTTTCTTGGCTGCCAAGCAACGCATAATCTTCGTCGTGCAGAAATGGTTGGGTTCCTTTGGCAGGAGGCGCAAGCTGGGTGCGCCCGTTGCTTGTTCACTGGGGTTTCGTTGACGACCGACCATTTGATGCTGCTGGAGAATGCTCTTTTCCGCAAATTGATGGCCAGTGGCTCATCTACTGCCCTAGTTGTCTAGATGCCTGTTCTGTGAACAATTGAAAGGTGGCGACCAACGGAGTCCCATATAGAGGGTGTGTTGTTTGGGTCGTTCGTAGCACCTTTTTCGTCACCAAGATGAAGTACCGCTGGTTCTGGAGAATCACAATGGAGGTGTTGCACCAAGAAGAGCCTCAAGACGACAACGAGTCTCCCGCTTCATGGGCCAAGCTTCAAAATGCTAGCGGCACGCCTCCGCAAGTAATGGTCCGAGGCATCGGTGCAAGGACCAATCCCGATGTGGGATGCCCGCCCCCTTCTGGATGACTATTCTCACACTAAGTTTGTTTCGTGCATGGAACGTCTTCACATGACTCGACGGCAGCGTTCCTATGACGGGATCTTCTCTTTATTGCTAAGTACAAAAGGTTTGGCGGTCGGAGGTCTTGGTGTGACAACGCGGACATCTTCTTGGAAGAGTCATGGCACCCAGGACCCAGGAGACCAGGTGAGAGGAAATATAACCTAGCTCCCCTGTAACAATGAGCTCCTGCGCTTGACGTGGGGCACACGCATGATCGCTGTAGGCAGCACAGGTACGGGGTGACGAACCTTATTAGACGGCGGAACACACTTGTGTCGGTGTCCCAGCACAATACATCCTCAGCCTACTAGTGTAGAATGGTTATACGAAGAATGTCTAGTTCGAGTATGTATGATACGGGTCGTGTGCTCTAGGTTCTAGAGGGAAATGGCTGGAGCGCCTTGACACTCAATGGTAGTGGGAGTGAAACATGTTGTGTCGGAAGCAAATGTTGAAGCCAACTCCTCAGCTGATTGGCTGCTTGCAGACATTGCCTGCATCGACGAGACATTGTTGTCGCCCAATGTGGTGCTGAGAAGGCGATCTCCTTGTTGTGCTTCATGAAATCCCGAGTCGATTTCTGGGGGTGCTACCCGAAGAGCAGACCAGCGGTTAGCTGCCAGGCTCGGAAAACCAAACGACGGACCTTCTTTTGTGCATGCAGAGGATTGGATTCCTTCTTTGGCAGGAAAATGAGTAGTAGGTCGTCCTTTCCATGCAACTTGTGCGCAGAGATCTCGCTGATGACCAAATAGTTGTTGTTTGATAATGGTATCTTCAACATAACGGCCGATGTTTGCCATGAGTGGTTGCGACAATCGGTGCTCCAGCAGATAGGATTGGCGTGAAAGAGCTCTGCTCGCCATACTACTCGTTACATCAGAAGAACGAGGTACAGCTGGTGCTGGAGACACCATCGTGGAGGTGGTCTTCCTGTACCTAGGAGCCTTCACACGATGACGACGAGGCTCTCGCTTCATCTTCCTCAGACAGTGTGAGATCTTGTCCTTGCCTTGCTTGTCAGTTGCAAGGTACCAACGGTCTTGAAAGATGGGATCCTTCCTGAGGAATCTTGCCCTTGTAAGACAGATCTCGTCAAAAACAAGTCTGGTAACTCCCATCTTCTGGTGCTTGGTCACGGCACGTTCGTACAAGCTGAAGTGTTTCCTCAGCATCAAATGAAACAAATGGTTGCCCTTGTGGGCCCGCACAAGATCGCCAGATCCACAGAGAACGTCGTGGACTGCTGGAACAACTTCTTGCTGCTGGGGGGCATTCATCTTCAACGGTTCACGTTGGTAAAAGTTTGTGTCTTTTGGGTTTGCCTTGAGCTTAATATATGGTACACATAGAACGATGTGGATTCAGAAATCAAAACCATCTGATGACCATCATTCTCTAGTATGCCAGCTACCATAGCATAGGTCAATGTCCCAGGAAAGGTCCCAGGTACATAAGATGCCTCCCTTCCGAATGCCACCATCTAGGATGACCGTGTGATTGAACGTTGACACTCGTTGGTGTGGCAGACAATACGCAGCTTCGCGAATTGTGCGATGCACGCACAATGGAACCCGTGACTGGACGGAAAGCGTTCATATGACTCGGGGTGAATCTGTAGGTATGCACAAAAGGTCGGAGGCACGGGCTCGTGGTGACCCTTGATGACAGAGTGACGCCATGTAGATATGACTGCCTTATTGTTGTGAATTAGTATGAAGCATTGTATTGTGATCCTGTAGAATTTGTACCTGGTATTCGGCATGGTTGATGCTTGGCGATGCCGTTTTGTGAATTGTGTGATAAATCCAACATCTTTCTGACCGAAAATGACACCATCATGAAACCTCTGTGCTTGACGCTCTAACTGGAATTCCTCACGGTTCGAAGGAGATACAATATGCGTTCGCGATTGATATCCGCAGTACTACGGCATGTTGATCTCTCTCCTAGAGGACGAAAGCCGTCCAAAGGATTTTAGTTACTGCCACCCCAGGTATTGGGAAGCCGACGTTCTATTTAAGAATATGCAGGAAATAGCTTTGGCGTCGTTTTCGAAAAGCAGGACCGCCACCGACTGGGTGTTGGCTAAGGCATCGGCACTCTAATATCTCTCGAAGTACGAACTTGATCATTTGGACACTTTTTCAAACTTCTGAAAAAAGTTGTCTCTTGGTTGCTGCAAGAATGGCGTAGTGTAGAGGTGTGTAGCCTACCAGGTATTCCAAATTGTCGTCGGTCTTGAAAACCTGTTGGGATTTTCGGCTCCTGCATCAACAAGATGCTATTTCAATCACGATTGAAGGTCCATGCGCAAGGTTAGATGTGCCACCTTGGAACCGCACAAGTACATGGCACCCATAGCAGTCCAGTCAGTCCTAATCATTTAACAGATCATCACAACAACATTTCCGATTTATTTATCAATACTGCGTTCCTGTCGAAATGTCTTGGTGGTTTCACATCAATGGAGACATCTCAGTCAGCTCAGTCTCTTTTGCTATATCACAACCCCTTCAGCACTGTACCAGGTATTGACAACGATCTTCTCCATAGGGTAAAGGAAGGTTTATTTTGCTCCAATGCTCAAGAGAAATCAACCATGCACAGTGCAGACACAGCTGCTTTCATCAATGCCCAGCAGTCTGAGCGGGCTTCAAGCATCAGTACACACACCACTCGCAAACTTTCAGCATTACTCGTGCTGGGAATCTTGGGAGTCTTTGGCATATACCATGTTGGATCATTACGAGTAAGATACAGGTTCGAGAAAGGCGCAGTCTCATCA